>CM057153.1:2570918-2673418 GCA_029962745.1 Echinometra lucunter
AAGCAATCACAGACGATTCCTTCCCAGATAATTTTTTATGTTCAAAATACTCTGTTGTATAATATCTATATAGAAATATATATATGTACATATCAAAGGTCTTGAACTGGCTATAGGTGAAATAGGTCTACATCTTCGCAAGATAACCCTTCTGCTATGGCAGACATGACTGTGAATTATTTTAGATTTTAGGACTATTCAGAATAGCTTATAATAGCTTATATAATTATGTACATATTCATTTTTTGAAATTATGTACATATATATATATAACACACACACACCACGCGCACACACACACACACACACACATTATATTGAATCGAAATATAGAAATACGGACTGAATATGCGACCGACCGAGGGGGGCGGGGGGGGGGGGGAAGCGGGAGAGATATAAGGAAGGGGAAAGGAAACAAGAAGAAAAAAAAAGATAGGGGGAGGGAGGGAAATAAATATAATGTGAGAGATAGGGTTGAATTATACACGGGTAGATCATTAACTAAGCTTCAAGTACAGGTTTACAAGTTTCCCCCATCAAGCAGGGCTTGACTTTTTGGTACATCCATAATCCTACAGCTCTTCTCTAGTCTTCATCTGATGATGATTACAGTGCCTGGATGACTATTGGTAAATGTCAAGGGGCTTGTCTGGTGGCTTCAGATGGATAGCTTGATGATAAATCAATACACCCTCTCTGATGTTTTGACGAACAAATCTCTATACACCGCTCAATCTCTGTTCAAGTCTAAAGAAAATGTCAATTTAAAGATATGTTGGAACCTTTAAGAAATAAACTTTGCTTTATGTTTCGTTGAAATTACACTTGCATTTTTTTCGATAAAACTTGAAACCAATATCGGGTAGTTTTGCTCAACTTTTTAGAATGTATATGTATATGTAAACAGATAACTTCATATGTGGGCGGGCTTTATTCGTTCTGTTTGCTTTTAAAAGCTTTAGATACGATTAAACAATTTACTGCGATATGTTTTCTGTGAAGCTACACATATTTGAGCGACACTTTCGAAGTTAAGATTAACGTACCTTAACTAATCTTATCCTTGCTCTATAACAAAGTAGGCCCCTATGTCAGGCCCTGTACACGTGAACACCACGAGTAGACGTCATGCTTTCAAGATTTAACCCGTTGGTCCCATCAGCATGAAACCCCATGTATTCAGGTCAGCAGCATTTTATATCTGTGGGTTAACACCTACTATGACCCCCCCCCCCCCCACATCCGCCACCCATGAACATACGTCATGATTGTCAGAGTGATATTACATACCTGACATACTGATAACACGACTATACGACCTTTCAGCTTCCAGGAACCCGTTTCCCGTTTCGAACCCATCAACAACTCGTCTAGTCTATCCTTATGTCCTAACACTCTATTAAGATTGATCTGGTCTGGGGATTTTAAATGGAACCTCCTGGATCTCATTAACACTAATCGTACTTCAGCCATGTCAGCTATCGACTGAAAGGGCGAAGGTTACACATTGCATTACGCAATGATGGCATGAAGTAATGACGTATTTAGTAAGAAAATATCACTCTTCTCAAATATCATGATGTATTGCAACCAAGACTTAATCTGCACACGTTTTATTTTCAGAAACTGCCTATTAGCTGACTGATAAATAGATGAAAGGTAATTATCAGTCTTATATCTTTTTTCTCTCTTTATTTCACCTTTACACAGACGACGAACTGGATGAAGAAAACGAACCAGGTTGGTAACTGATGATGAATCTATTATTTACTGATTGATGTTCTATTCCTGTATGAGCTTTTAAACAAATAAGTGATTGTTATACATTCTAAATAATTACATGTTCGTATTGCGCTCCCATGACTCAGAATTTAAATAAGAATTCACAAATAGAAGAAAACCACACAGTCATAAGTTCTAACTTATCACAAACATAAGATGTCGATAATCTTTAAACATTGATCAGTTCATGTACATGAGCATATAATCGAAACATAAATAATACATTGGAATATGACGTGATTGAGGTAAAGTTTGCCATTTAGCTTTTCTGCAAAATCTTTTTATAGGCGATGCATGCTGTACGTAACGAAGATCAATGCGGTTGAAAATCTCGTGTCCGTTGCCACGATTGTGCAGTTCATTACATTATTCAAGATTGGAAATAAAAACTCGGCAGAGGAATACAAATGTAAAATTTTTGTTTAAAACGTGTTCCTTTTCTAAATGTCTGTAATGATCATGAGAATGGTTATAAACTAATGATATGGTAATTGTAATTTACTATTGAGAGTGTATATTCAACTTTATACAAAACTCTGATCACATTTTAAATATGAGAGTTATGTCTTTGTAAATCACATTTTCTGCAAGATTGCGATTCTCAACGCTACATGCAGTGTGGGTTTTCAATTTGATGTGACAAAATATTATATATTTACTTTACCTTTTCGTTCCATAGATGAAGCCGCATTCGAGCCGAGGGACGTGAAAGTCAAATCTCAGAATGTGAAAGAGTTCTATGAAATCAGGGAGGAACTGGGAAAGTAAGTATTGAGAATCTTGTCCTTCAGGAATGATAATATGATAAGATTTAAGCTACGTGAAAGGCTAAATCTAGTTGAAATCAAATGCTCAAGGCGCACTAAATATAAAAATAAATCACATAAATAGACATGGCGAAAAGTACAAGTATATTAGGAGAGAACATAAACATAAGCGGAAGAGGGAAAAAACATAATGGGAAGAGAATAATGAATTAAAGGCCAATTAAGAACATGCTTAAAAGGTACATTTATGAAGGGAATGTGGTAGTACAATGCTTTTATCGCTTTATGAATATGTGTTTTAGCACAAACAGTTCCCTTTTGAAACTAATTATGAGAAAGTCATTATTGAAAAGCATTTTTGTTTTTATAGATATTTGACCTGAAAAACTACTGATCTGCATAAACTTAATCCTTTCATAAAAAGAAGTCCGCATTTTCTGATAATTTCTATTGGACAAATATGAAAATTTTAGCATTCCTCGATGATTATCGATCAGAGAGAAACCAAGGATTTTTTAGTGTCTTCGATTAAAAAACACAGATAATCAACAGAAATTGTTGTGAGCGAATTTAGTTTACCTGTAATAATTTCCTCTTGCATTTTTTCTTTAGTGCAAAATTGTCCACGCAGATATAAAAACTGTGAAATTTCCATTTAATCAAAATTTTTGTGACCTTTAATCATCCTTGATTCTAACTGATTTTTTTTTTCATTTAAATCCCATTTGTTATGCTGTAACTTTTCGTATTCTTAGTATTTGGGCTAACCTAAAAATGGTTAGACAGCCGTTGAGATTAAAATGCAGGAAATTGAAGTTACGGAAGGTTAAATTTGCGAACACGAACAGAGGCCGTTTTGTTTATTTTTCTCTTCTTCTTCTTCTTCTTCTTCTTCTTCTTCTTTCTTCTTCTTCTTCTTCTTCTTCTTCTTCTTCTTCTTCTTCTTCTTCTAAAATTTGATGTGCCTACTAACACTCCCTTTGTTCTTTTTTCCCCAGGGGTAAATTTGGTACTACTGTAAATAAATGTGTCGAAAAGAAGACAAAAAAGATTTTGGCAGCGAAATTCATCAGGCAGAAAAACCAGACGACAAGAAAGAAGTAAGTGTAAATAGCTTGCATTTCATCTGGCAGTCCAGTCTACAAAATTAGGTCATGTCCACGTTTAAACGCACAATATGTCTCTTAATCCACACAAAGTTTAAATTTGCAAGGAATTATTTTTACCCTCCAATCAATCGGTAAGATTTATCTGTGAAAAGACATGTGTCGAACTTTTTGTCCAAATTATGGCGACCATTGACCTGCACTCCGGAATATACATGTACCCCTCCACAAGAATTAGCATGTGGCCCTAAATTGAAGTGAATATGGCCTCAAAGATGTTTAATTGGAGTAAAATAACATGCAGATAGTATGGTTCAGACGTCTACGTAATAAGGACTGCATGAACGTACTACGAAGTTCTCTCAAGTAAGGCTCTTCTACTGCAAGCGGCGTGCATTTGCACCTGCAAACAGTATTGGAAGTCAAAAGGAGCTCCCGTGTTCCATTATATATACATGGAAGTTGGAACACAGAAGGGAGTCGAACAATATACGATCAAGGACAATGAGAGTCTTTCCGATTTATTTCCGAAAACATTTTGACAAGGTTTTTTTTGTGAGTGAAAAAAAAGAAAACTGAAGTTTATGTTTGGTATTCTTGTTGTGTTAATCGGAAGTTCATTTTTCTTTCTCGTCGTGGTAACTATTAAACAGTCGTGACTTGTGAGCGCTGTCTAGTTGAATGATTCATTTTATCTCTTTACTTTTAATAGGTTGAACATGAAATCGAAATTATGATGATCCTTCAGCACCCTAAGCTTCTCCAACTCTATGATGCATTCGCAACCGGACCTAACATGGTTATGATTCTCGAATAGTAAGTTTAACCTCTAGCAACTGGCGTACTGGGTTTTTTAAAGGAGGGGGGGGGGGCTGCTGCCCCAATAAGGTTTTTTTTTTTTGGTTATTGTTTGCATCTTTTCAACATCGTCACTGCATCGAATCATCTATATATAGCCGATTGGACCCTTTTTACTCTGTTATTTTCTTCTCTTCCTTGAGCACCTTTTTTTTTTTTTTTTTTTTGCTTGTCAGCAGCTGGACCCCTCCTAATCATTTTTTGGATAGCGAAGCCCCCCCCCCAAAAAAAAAAAAAAAAAATGCGTTACGCCTCTGGCTCCAGCTAATATTTTTACTTGATAATCACGATTATATGTGAGCCGACAGTGCTCATTGGTGACATTTGCTCAAAGCTTTATTTTGTCAAGATATATCGTTAGCTTTAAGAATGCAGTTGGGTTTCGGTAAGGTTGATGGCTTAGGCTAAATTTAGAGCTGGTGTTGGTTGTCAAGGATGGAAAATAGAAATAAGTAGTACCTCAAGTGGACAAGCGGACAAAAGTGACTGACCATAAGAGAAACCTGGAAATTCTAATGAAACTAATTCCCAAGGTAATACGTTAATTTGGACTGAAGCTTCAGTCGCTGCATTGCCCAGGACAACGTAACATTTTTTTATTATATTCCACTGTTTGATTTTAATGATCATCATTTCTTTCTCTCAGTGTTTCAGGAGGAGAGTTATTCGACCGAGTGGTCGACGAGGAATTCGAATTGACAGAAGCCGTTGTGGTTTTCCTCATGAGGCAAATATGTGAAGGAGTCAAATTTATGCACGAAAAAAAGTTCTTCATCTAGATATGAAGGTAATGATACGCATTTATCCCTCAAGGATTCACTTTGTTTGTGTGGGTGTGGGTGTGTAAGGGGAGGGGGTTGTTTTTGTTTGTTTTGCCACAGGGATGGTTAAATCAAGTTTTTAATGAAATTTTCGTTGAAGATATAATGAAAATACCGACTATGCATGTGGAACTATTTTAGTTCTACTACAGGAAGTGAAAATGACCAGTTGAGAATAAATGGTTTATTCCTTAAATCTAACTTAACTCGTTGACTATTGAATTCTCATTTCCCATAAGTTTAATACAGGGACAACCGGTTCCAGCAGTCAGTGGGTTACAAATTTTTTAAAAATTACACTTATTTGAAGGAACTTTATCATATATCTTTCTCATACATCTTTCTCATACACAGTGTGCAGTTAATCTGGAAACAGATTTGTATTTGTTCCAGTTTCTTATTTCATACCTCGAATAAATAAATTGCAAGTCGTCACAAAAATTAGAGATTCGGTTTTCACAAAATACCATTAACATTCTGTTTTAATCTTTCTTCACAGCCCGAGAATATTCTCTGTGTACGGAAAAACAGCAACAAAATCAAAATCATCGACTTCGGTCTTGCTCAGAAATATACCAAGGGCCTCCAGGTGTCCTGCGGTACACCAGAATTCCTTGCCCCGGAAGTAGTTTCATATGACGATGTAGCCTACGGAACAGACATGTGGAGTGTGGGTGTGATCTGCTACATCTTGTAAGTAACGCGTGATGGTGCGATTTAGCGCATTTGTTGTGGTCATCGATAGTTCAATTATTTATTATTGATATCTAAAGGTAAAAGTAGCTTTGTTGTAATTCTGCACCTGTGCGGCCCGTTCATTTTTTAATATGATAAAAATAGAAGACATGCATTAATAATATGACTATATTTTTTTGACATTTTTCTTTTCTTTTTATGAATTGTGTCTTGCCCCTCACATAGTAACCTAAATGACCCTTAATTTCGGTGCAGCGTGTTTGATAGCATATAGTTGAAGGCAGGCGGTGTTAACAGTGTTTAACATAGTGTTAACAATGTGTAAAAGGCGTTTACGCAACGTTTGCAAATTTACGTCATACACTGTGGTTTAGGAAATACTGTGAGTTACAGATACCCTCAACAGTTTTTAAACTCTGCTCACACTGCCGTGTATTCTTTTTAAGAACTGTTTCCCCACTGTTTTTTTTATCATGTTCACACTGCATTCACTAGTTCTAAACTACTTTTCACAGTGTCTTAAATCTGTTTTCACACTATTTTCCACACTGTGGTGAACTCTAATCGCACACACTGTGGTGAACTCTAATCGTAACGATCATGGTTTACTTTCCAGATTGAGTGGATTCTCACCGTTTATGGGTGATAATGAAGGTGAGACAATGAGCAATATCCTCAAACTTGAATGGGACTTCGATGATGAGTGCTTTGATGAAATCTCAGACCTCGCCAAGAATTTCATCGAAAATCTGCTGGTCGAAGACAAAGAGTAAGTAACGCTTGCGAGCTCGTACAAGGAGAGTGCGTTTTGACCTTCGTTTTATAAAGGTTTATGTCATACTTAAAGTGTTTCATTAAAGAAAAAAGGAATCCGAGTTTTTTCCGATCAATGATAATTATGTCCTTATAACTTTGTATATTTACATTATGCCAAAGATAAATTTCTCCTTTTTCACCAGGTCTTGATATTACGCTATGATATCGCTAGGCATGAGTGAATATGAATAGACAATTCAGAAAGACAAAATACAAAGATAGGTGATGTTTCGTGTTGCTCTTTTTATCATCAAATCAAAATTTTTGCAGTCTTAAATAGGGTCCTTATTCATCCCTAAAGTCCAAGTATATGACGGGAAAGAGAGGATCATGCAGGGCCGTTCATTGTTCTGGTCCAACACTCCGGCATCGACGTTTTATAACTCGATTGCCCTAAAGCTCCATCATCACAATGTGGTGTCATATGAAGAGAAAGATATTGCCTTTTCATGATGAGCATAGTCATATTTTTAGTTGTGTCTAGTTGATGAGATATCTCTGGGGATAGTTGGTTATCTTTTTAAACAAAACACACTGTAGAATGTGGACAGTCGTCAGGGTATTGGTTCGCATGAATTACCGAATTACGTCACAGATGTGATATATTTCTTACGTTGTATCGGTTTGATAGCCCTACACATGCCAAATTGGATCATACCAAAAATATCAAATATATGATACTGTCATCGTTAATTAAGGTGAGGACTCCAAGATACTTGGTAACGCATGAGAATCGGAAATACCACCTTGGTCTTTCTTGTTTTGTAGTATTGACGAGAATGCTCCATAAATTCCAAACTATTTTCTCTGGGAAAGGAAAACGTTATTTCTGTACATAACATTTTACAAAGGCGATAAAGACTAAGTTATGAATCAAAATTTGAATTTACATGTTGATTGAAATCAATACAAATCGGTTACAACACCAGATCTTGGGCCTGTAACATAAAGAGATAACCATTAATCTTACGATCAGTTGTAACTATATTACATGGTTTGCCATAGATTTACGATTGATTTCAATCGTACGATTAATTGTATTTTTATGTTACAGGGCCCTGTAATAATACTAGAAGAATAGGATAAACAAAGAAATCATTTCTGTAGGTCGACCGTCGATATCACTACATTTATATTGTGGAGGGGCCTAATGTAAGCAGGCTTGTTGTATCCCATCGAAACGAGACGGGATTCAATCAATACTAAGTTCGGATTTTGATTCATAACTCATTATTGACTCAGACCGAATGAATAATAACTTTTATGGTTTTATTTTACAAAGTGTTGAGCAAGGTCATTAATTTTGGCCAAATATGATTGATTTTTCAAAAATAAAGACATTTTTCCTCGAACTTTGTGGGTCTTTGTGCTATCGTTATGGATAAATAGTTATCAATAAAATGATAGAGTGCCATTGAACCTAGTCAGCTAGTTGAATTTAACAAATGCTATAAAACGCGTTATACCTTCAACTTTACAAGCGCTTATACAGTCATTATTTCCACGTTTTATTCTTGTTCCCGTGTCTTTCAGTGAAAGACTGTCATCACAGAAGTGCTTAGAATCTGAATGGTTGACGAAGAAGAATGTAGGTACTGGTGCTGCTCTGTCTAAGGCCAGGTTGAAGAAGTATATCATCAAGAGGAGGTGGCAGGTACGTCCTACTTCTCTCTTATTATTGAAAAAAAGAGGATAAAATGGTACCCATCTTGTAGGTCAGTATGTGTCTGATCAACTCTGGTGTAATAATATGTCGAATTCAGTGACTTTTAATCAGTTTGTAGTGTGTAGGTGTCGTGGTGTTGTGGTTCATGCACTTGATTCTTCATCGAAAGGTTAGGGTTCGAATTTCCAGCCCGGCAGTGATGTCCTTGACAAGATAATTAGCCACCTTTGTCACTTTCCTCCCAGATGTAAAAGGCGACTGATGTTCTAGAGCCCTACAAAACCATTCTGGGCAAAACGTTACCCTTTGCTGGCCGGACACATACTTTATCTAATTTTGGTGGGGTTTGTTCACCCCTTTTATTCAAACGTGGCAGATTATTGAATGGGGATATGAGACGGATGTTCACTGGAAAACTCATGATATTTTAAAGGCCAAGAAGGCTGGACAATTCTATTTGTTTTTTAATTCTTAAATTTAAATTTTCTCAACAAAATATATTTGAATGCTCCTATTTTATCCTACACAAAATAGACGTTTAATATGAAGAATAAAAATCAGATCAAAATTGACGAGGACATATTTGCATTTGCCATTATTGATGGGAAAAATTATTTTTCTTCTTTTCAGGGACATACTGCAAAGCAAATCGCGATCCAAATTTAAGGTGGTTCATGATTTTATTCAACTGCTAGTATTTCAAATCTTTATTTGATCTTGATAAAATTGTCAGCATTCTGTTGTAATATAAAGTTCATCGGTAACTTTTAAATCTACAGGCAAAATGGTATCATTCCTTTTAGAGACAAGCTTTTGTAAGTTATCTGTTTATTTTTATCGCCTATTCTCGATAACCATATTTTCAATGATTCTATTATTTTCTTTTGCTTTGCAGAAAGCGTTCAACGCAGTAAGAGCCATGATACGTGTAAAGCGAATTATCTAAATAACACCGTCTCTTATTAGCCGAATGAGAGTTACTAGATTGAGCGAGTGAGATAGTACATTACGATTTGAGCATTTCAACGGTTGTCATGGATACCTTCCACAACATAAGACCCGCCCACTTTGATGGAAGGGGGAGGATTCTGACTCCGGTTATCCCTAATCCATAGACACGCTCTATTTCATCCGCCTACGGAATTCCTTGATCCAATCACGATGAACGTTACTGCATTCACTTTGAAGTCAGGAATTTAACAAGTCGGGTTGCAAGTCAAAAAAGGTAGCCATTTATTAGAATTCATACCTAATTTCGAATAACATTTCACTCTTCAGATCTCTGGCTAATCACTCTTGTTACAGGCAGCACCAATTTTGCATCACTTTGATTAAACCATCGATTTCAACCCATGTTTAACCTGACTTGAAAATGGTTGCCCAGATTTTATCTTGAAGTTGAGATGTCGAGCACAATTTATTTTCTTCTTTAACAGCATAATTTCTTTGTTATATGTTTGATTTCATTAGTCATATAATGGTTTGTTGTGTGAGAACGGTTCTTGATGAGGGAACGACCTGGAATCCCTTCACTATTCCACAATGCCATATCAATCGAATAATGAATACATGTATGGAAATCCAAATTTGAATATATGATTCAGAACAGAAAGAATGAGATTGTGTGTGAGGGACAGTGAAAGTGAATAAATGGGTGTGTGTGTATGTGTGTGTTGTGAGTGAGAGAGAGAGAGAATGTGTGTGTGAGAGTAAGAGAATTTTGAGAAACATGGAAAAAGAAAACGTAATTTAAGATTTGTTTATATTTCATGTTGTGTTAAGAGTCCTAGGTTTAACATGATTGTGAGCTTTCCTTTCCCTGTCTTTAAGAGATTCATAAAGGGGAACGTTTCCTAGAAAATAGAATTGGGTAACCTTTCATAGAGTATTTTGGTCATTGCTTCACAGTAATGACATAGCAGAATCAAGCAAAAAGATATCAGTGAAATATATATAATGTCACTTTACAACCTATGCCAGTCAATAAATGGAATCATCTCCATACATGCCACATTGTTGGTAGGTTATAATTTAAAGAGGAGTTTAGAAGAAACAAATTTAGGGAGCGACAATGTGCACAAAAGATGTACCTCGACTTGCTCTCTTCATAAAGGTTTTGGGAAAGCAACTTTGCTGATGCTTTCCAATCTTTTGATTTATTGATTGATGTTTTATTTATTGCATTGTGCAAAAACTGTGTGAAAGATGACTTTCTTTGTGAAAATGAAACCCGTGCATTAAATGGCAGTATTCATAAGTCGCATATGTTTATCTGGAGATTTCGAAATGGTGGCAGAGATTTCATTAGAGCTGTGTTCTCTTAGATTGACCTTGAATCCTTATAAAGAAGTCAAACAGAACATTCTGATGATAGCAAATGCCATATTTGAACAAAACGAGAATTCTGAAAACTCGTGTTTTGAGAAGAATCATAACAAGGTATCGTCAAGTTACACACAAAAAAGAGTAAAAACAAAAACCCACATTGTTTCAGCAAATATCAGATACACAAAAAAATGTCTTCTTTCCATTGTTCTATTGTTTTCTTTCATAATTATGTGATGTATTTTATGATTTCTAAGTGAAAGTTATAAAATCAATAAGGGATAAAGTGATTTTCATGTGAATTTGTGGTTTTGTAGAAATTTCTGGAGTCTTCCATATCTATGTGTGTATCGAACACCTACCGAAAAAATGATGTGTCAAAAATCGACTGTAAAGATTAAAGAGACGAACAGGGATCAGTATGTCTTAGATATTCAAGTGATTTAGTTGTAGAATTATATGTGCACAATGATACATTGAAACAAATGTCATCTCTGTATGACATTAAAAAAAAATCAAAATCGAGAGAAGAAAAAAAAAGACGAAGGGGAAAAGAGAAAAAAAAGTATGATGCACATGCTGTGTAGATAGTCTTATTTTCCCAGACCCGCACTGGTGCACTTAGGTAGAGAAAACGATATTGGAATGCATTGAGATATAGCAGGTGTGAGGATTATGGAAAACCCTCTCCTCTGGAGACTTTTTAGAAAGACTAGAAAAGACCAAGTCAGAGTTATGGCAAGTTCGTAATCGGTATTCGAAATGTATGTTTTGACCAACGATTCTTTTGGCAAGTAAGAAATTTATCCATCTCGATTCTGGATTGTGATTTAATTGTCTGGCTAGAAGGGACTTTGAGACAAAGTTTAGTGCTTAAATGCGTTTTGATTGAATCGTCATAGTATGGATGTCATCGAAGGAAAAAGGTGTGTCTTTGTTATCTATACCTACCGGTATGTGGAGGAACTCTTTACATGGGAGCATGACGGTCGGTTATGTGGTGCATGCGGTTCTAGGCATGCTGAAGATGTGCATCATATGATGGTTTATGATGGGGTTTTCCATAATTAATATATCTATTGATAGATCTTGATAGAGTCTCATTCCAACTGACTATTGTATGAATATGAAATATTGACTATGTTTGATAGCTGGTATTTAAACACTTCTCTACTTTCTTGTATCAGGCTTTGGGTATGCTGTGCTTCATATAACATAATATTTCTTAACAGTGAAATAGAAACGAAGATAATATATGTTTATCTTTATTTTAATACTTATTTCTCTTTCCAGACACCATAACTGTATTTGAAACGGGATTATAAGCCATCGAACCGCTTAGTTGTACACAAATAAAATAAGAATTGTACACAACATCATTTCGAATCTTCATATGGTCTCTGGCTAATTCAAATAAGTCTTGATCCATTGAGGTATCCCGTTTACTCTATTGTAGTTTCATGTCAAAAGGAACGTAAAAAGCGCATCCTGGTCGACATTAGACATGTCAGTGTTAAACAGGATTGATCTAGATTTTCTTGCAGTAGATATTGGACCTAGTCTCATATTTTTAGGTTGCGCTTGTTGTGCATTTTTGACATTGTTTTAATCAGAGAGATTAAAAGCCAGCTGGAAGGTACACTAAAGATTACCCCTTTTCTGGCAACTGTATAGTCATCTTTATACTTGTATACATTCAATATGTGCCTATTTATTAGATAGATATGTAATTTTGAAAATATTGTGTATAATATATCAAGTTTGGAATAAATGTCTATAAAGACATTTTGTAACAGTATGATTTATCTGGTCATTTAGTACTGCATTTCTCATATTTGGGTTAACTATTCAACATATCACCTACACTTTGGGACGTTTTATTTTGGCGATATTGAAAAAAAGTACTTTGCTTAATATTAGGGTACATTTTTCATTCAAAGTACTCTTGTTTCAGGCTCGGAGATATGAGTTTAATCTCATTTTTAATTGTAGAAAAGAACTACTATAATGTTAAAAGGAATTACTAAGAATCGTTCCTTATTAGCTTATACTGTTCATCATTTTCAAACACTGGATGTTTTGAATATAGATTTTACTGTGTGATAGTTAATATACAGAGAACAGTGGAGGAAAGTTAGTTGTCACACTGTGTTTTTCTTTAAGTTTGGGGAAAAAACCACGACATTGTCGTTGTCAAGTTTGTAAATTTTTGGAAATATGCAGTTCCACCTTTGCATCTTAATCCTTTTTCGTCTGCATGATATCAACAAATATAAGTAACCGGAAAAGAGCTATTCAAAGCAAGGAAAACATATCACGTGATTGAGATATTTATACATTGGTCCAGTCGGCAAAAGTTTGTTTCTTTGCTCATGTTCTTCTACAGATTGGCATTTTCTCTACTGATATTTCAGATCGACTGATAAATTAATGAATTCATGAGTATGGTTTCAGCCTCGCTGGGCAAACGAAACAAATTCTTTAACACGGAAGCAAATACACTATTGATATGGAACTGAAATGGGAAGGAATTGAATGATTTGCTTGGAAACACGATTTGGTTTGAAGCTTTTCGAGGCCATGTCAAATAACAGAGGGTCCCGAAACATCTTTAAAAACAAATCCAAGATGCAACTGAACAGGAAGTCAATCGCTTTGACAAAGATAGATATAAAAATGAGCAAATGAGCAAATATAAAACAAAAACAAAAACAACAACCAAAAATAAACTAGATGATCTTTCCTACATCTATTAAAAAATAAGAATAGTTTGTAAATTATCAAGATATTTGTGCACGGGTAATGTGCGTGTGCGCGTTCGTAAAAGTTATGCGATAGAGTTGCAGAGCTGGGAAATAACGTGTGGACAGAGAGAGTGATTCGAAAAAGGGGGAGAGGGGGAAGGAGACAATACTGATGTAAGTGCATATGTGTGGGTGGGTGTGTGTGTGTGTGTTGCGTGTTAAAAATAGGAAAGGGGGTTTTTAGAGGAAGAAAGAATAAGAGAGAGAACGAGAAAGAGGGAGAGGAAGAGATGGAGAGAAGAACAAGAAAGTGAGAGACAAAATATTAAGAACTGTGTAATATGAAAGAAGTACTGTAGGTGATAGAGTAATCAACATACTGACAGGGAGAATCACAATTCTGTTTTTAACCCATTCGGGACAGGAATTATTTAAAGTCTAATTTGATCAGCTTTTATTCTTCGAATTGGCAACACCAACATTTTTATTTTATTGCTACATTTTATTCATAAAGCGTCATGCATCAGAAATGAATATAAATTGACAGAAATTATAATAATTATAAGTCAAAAAGTTGCCAATTTGCAGGGGGAAACGGTGATTTTAAACTTTCTATCACATTGCCAATTTAAGGATTTTAATGCTTATTTTCCTTTAAAAAAAATTCAGCATCAAACAATGAATATTGATGCAACCAAAATGGGCACAGTTTGTGTAGAATTTTTCGCTCTTTCTGCTCATGTATTTGGTATGATTTTTAGGGCTTTGCATTAAAAGATATTAGGCCAAACCACAAAATGTGGACCTCTGTCACGAATGGGTTAACACCGAGATTCTGCTTGAACTGACGCTCTCTCTGGCATTTTCTAGTCATTTATTGTGCTTTCGCTCCCCGCTCCCCCCTCTCTCACTCACTCTCGCAGTGTGTGTGTCACTCTCTAAATTCTTTTCATCTCGCCCCCTTCATATTTATCTCTGTCGCTCTCTCTCTCCCTCTCTCCCTCTCTCCCTCTCTCTCTCACGTGTCTTAAATCTTCAGAGACAGTGGGCATGTTGGGAAGACATGTTTCCTTTTTTCGACTGGAATAGGGGCATGGAAGGATAAGAAAAAAAAAAACCTTTACAAAAACAGAATTTTAGGAGAATTTCTTCCATGTACAAATGTAGACTAGGGCCTACAATATTGTACTCACCCATAAATAAAATACGCATCAGATCCATGAATCCACTGTAATCATGAAGTGTGATATTTATTGATATCTATTCATGTCTACATTTCATAAAAGCAATGCTGTTAAAAAGAAAAAAATAGAGAGAAATGAAAATGGATGAAGAATAAGACAAACGCAGGGCAAAATTTAATAGATTCCCACATCAACGGTTGTCTGAAAGCAACTGAGTTCATGCACAATACACGTGGCTATTCTATTAATCTAACAGCGATTGAATCTTGTTTTTCCTTCCATTTAACTACTAGTATTCATAAAACGCTACAACAAACAATAGATGGCTTTTACTACCATTCATTGTGTCTCTAGTATTTCTTGACACTATTCATTATCCCCCCCCCCCCCCGCCACTTGAGCAGAAATTCAGGCAAGCATTACAATGTGTTCAAAATCTATGTCTACCTACTGTTCTTAGGAAGCCAAGAGCATACGGATCATGCCCGACATAGCGACATAAGTTTTCTGCGAGATGGAATACCGCATAGAAGACGCATTCACACGTAACATGTTCTGCACATTCTCTGAGGAAATGCATACATTTGAATACAGAATTTGATTTTCGAACCTCTTGAGAAGTTTTGTAAATTATACGGTATACTCTGACGTGTCTGATGAGTTCATGTCGAAAAGCTTTAGGATATGTGACTTTTTAACTCCATTCTCCAGTACCAAACATCTCTTATGAAGAAATATTATGAATTTAAACACAATAAGAAAAAAAAACAACACTTTTAAGTATACATGTCCGATTTCACTCCTACAACAGTTGCAGAGATTACAAAGAAAAAAAATCACTATCCCCCTTAAGAAATCAAGTGAGCAATGAGAGAAAATGAGCTGAAATGTGTGAATATCACACTACCACTCATAGGTGGAAAGTGTACGACTTCGGTAAAATAAATAAATATCAAAGATAAATCTTAAAACAAATACACATGAAATACAATATAATTGTCAAAACATCAAACAAGATGTCACAATAATTATCAGATAATTTTATCAGTAATTATTAAAAATCTCGTTTTAAAGAGGAACTCGATTACTTGTATGCGTTCAGAGGATCAAACATGTCTAACAGTTGAACTATCATCTAAACTAGTACATCAATTCACCCACCTGCAATTTATCTTATTTCAGTTTCAATTGTTAATAATATAAACCACTGCAAATGTCTCATCCTATTCTCAAGGAACTGAAAGTAACTTCTGGCAATTTTTTTCTTTGTTGGTATTTAGTAAAGGGTATATGGTGTCTACGGAACATGGTGAATGGTCTCAACTATAGGAACGATAAAAAGCACAAATTTACATTGTGCTAAAACTACTGGGAAATTAGAAATATTTAACGACTGGATTGAATATTACATGTATTACGTTCAACTCTACAAACGTCTTAGATACCATTCAAGGAGGCAGCAATGCCATTCCACGTTTGAAAATAACGACAATTTTCATCTTATTTAATAATCTCTTTTGAAATTTCTTATCATTTAGTTTAAATAGCAATTACATTCTTATTACATTTTCGCAATGTCGTATTAGTGTCACATATTTTAATACAAACCGAAACCTCAACCACCCAATAGGTATTCTAATATTTTTGAATAGAAACGAAACACAAACAAGAAGAAATATTTCTTTCAAATTTGAAAGGCATATATTTATTAATTTTCCGCTGTTTGATTTTTTTTTTCAGCAAGTGCAGCAAAACCTAAAAATGATATATAAATGCTCACAACCGAGAATTCTCTGAAAACAAGAAAAAGGAAAAGTTGCACACGAGAAATCAATCACATCATCAATTCAAGTCTATTAAAATGCATGCATCAAGATGTCTATATACATTACGTGATCTTGGGTAATATCGAGCTGTACACAAAATGAAAATAATATTTATAATAATTCATCCTTTCATATAATTATCGACCCAGTGAGAAAGGAAGCCTCCTGAAATTGTAAGACTTTTCTAATTTCTCATATGTCGATATAGTAACCACATCATTTATCCCGTGAAAGGGAATGTACACGCGTATTTATGATTTTCAAACACATTGATAATCAAAAGTAAATCATATCAATGCCTATCTTAAATTTTAAAAGGCACACAAAATATATTCATATACTTGTTTCTTCTCTGTCTCTTAATAGATTCCGTACACTTTGGCAAATGTAGCAAAGTTACAAAGCACATCAAGCAAATCCGATAATCAAACGTAATAAAAAATCAATTTGTAAAATATATAATTTCTTCAAAGCCAATCAATTCTTCCGATACTGCTAATTAACAAGCAGTACGACATTCAAAAGCTGATTTCAAAGACACTAATAGGGAAAATATTTTCATCAAAAGCTTCTATTCATATCTTGTTGACAATACAAATCATTTCACACTATCTGAGTTCAGTCACACTCCCAGCAATCATCTTTCTAAGAATTTAAAATCTGCAACTCGACAAAAAAAAAAAAAAAAAAAAAATGAGCTGCGATGACATTCTTTCTCCACATGTTTCATTGAAAAGAAAGAGAGAGAGAGAGAAATAAAGAGAAAAAAGATATAAAATATATAGAGAGATAAATTAGGCTGCGTTTGAGAGCGAGAACAAGATAGAGAGAAAGAAAGATAGGAAGGATGTTGGGATGTCACTCAGAGAAAACAGATGGGAGCTTTAAAATCATTGTTGCTTTGGTACATGCACGAATGAAGAGGTATATAGAATTTTATCAAAGGAAAAGAACTCGGGATATTGCAAATACATTTTTCCAGTGCCAGGAAAAATACCTGTAGCTTCAAGCAAAAGGGGCATTATTCTAAACATGATAAAAACATGATTTTTGTTTCACTGCAAGTTTTCTTTGAATGGGCTAGTTTACGGTATCACCTGTACAATATTGAGTTCATTTGATTGCTAACTTTTGCAACATATCAGTAAGGTGTTATATATACCGAAAGTGCATTAAGAAAGCCCAAACACGAATGAATCGAATAAAGACCAACATATCCCCCAATTATATACAAGAAATTCTTTAAATCGATTCAACAATCCTCACATTTGGTTTCATCAACACCCTCTCATAATGCTGTAATGGATTCCCCATTTAAGAAAAGACGATGAAGAAAAAATACCTTCATATTATTTACACTTTTTCTCTTGGCGTATGAAATGACCATGTGGGTAGGAGTTGCCGTCATCACTTAAAATACTAGTAAGTGTTACATTAATAATCCGAAATCATTTGTAGACAGCAAAATAACATAACAAGGGGAAACTTCCGAGTGAGAAATACTTCGAGAAATGAAGCTGTTAAAAATTTGACCTTTTTGCATAACATTTATATAAAGGGACACAGAACATAAAAGCACGTGGCATCTTTCCCGTAACAAATAATTGTCAAATTGCTTCACAAGTGCTTTCTTTTCAGTTGGCATGCGTGCGCAAATTCTTCTTATTTCACAATTTCACCTTTATAACATGCAATAACAAAAAAGGATGACAAAATATCGTCTTGACACAGTTATATACGCAAAAAGTATTTAGTTTACCTCAAACACGACTAATGACGGTCTTTCTGAAATGACTGTCGATTAACTTGTCTGAGGCACATTGACATGTTTGCAAGAAAGAAGAAAGTATTGTTAGAAAGCGGCGAAACTATTCTGTGAAAAATAATGCCCTGACAAAGTTATCTTGATCTGAAGATAGATAACGACAGACCATTGGAAGGAAAGATCTTGGCAATGCACATTCATAGTTCGAAAAAAAAAAAAAAAGATATTAAGCGCAGGGTTATCAAGGGAAGATTTGCAATTAGATATTGCTGTAATTATGCGATAATTACTATTCATAACCATATTCAGACTATAAGTGTAAGGTTTTTTTTAAATTTCACAGTCATGGAGGGGGAGAGGGGAGTGGTGGATTCCGTCCGTTGTCCACATGGGGCGTACTGAACCTTAGCAAGCATAGAGATAAAATATTTCAAAGATTATACCCAGTGAAATATCTTCACATATCTATGTAATGTATCTCTCTCAACTCATTTTGGAATAACCACTTATGCTTGATAACAAATGGCCGAAGACATTCTGTGTTAACAAAAGAGTAAAACTTTCCAGGTATTTTTCTTTTCCTCTTATACACTACAGCGATAATACAGGAAGAGAGTGAATTTTTTCCTCCTTATATCCCTTTAAGGGTTAAAATATTGTCATGTACATGATAATCAAATGGGATACGTCACGACATACCCACTTAAATTTACAGATAAAGCCATGTTTACTCCTTTTCACAAGTCGATATTAATAAGGTGTATTTCAACATTTCATCACAGTAATGCCTATTCTTAACCTGGATAATAAGAAGTCCCAAAGTGGGCTGAGAGAGAATCATCATTAGCAGCGAAACGGTGTATATGTTCAAACCATATGTATACATATTGCCGAAAATTATTTCACAATTTATGAGGAGAATCTCCTAATGAAAGATATATCATATAGTATTTCTGTAGACTAATACGCGTGCAACAACAAATCACTTGCATTGCACTTCTCGAGGAATTAACCTCATTAGAACACAGCACTAAGATTTCGAGTACTTTCATTTTTAAAATAATATCATCTTAACTTCTCAAACACTGACAGATATATATATTCACACGAATGAGTACTTATTATGATTGATAATCCTAAGAATTACAATCTTATATTACATAAATCAACTATAGACCGAATGTAGATGGTAAGGTTACCATTATGAGTCGTCGGACTCCTCACTACCATACGTTCTCAGTGATACACTGTCCATAGTGTTGTTCTGTACGATTCTTGCCAGGTACTGGCTCCTGTAGTTAGCCAGCTTCGTGACAGGGAAAGACCTGGACTGGGTTGAACCAGGCTTGTTGATACTCTTCACCCAGGCATGTTCCAGGCAGTCTGCCACTGTAGGCCGGTCACTGCAGGAAGAATTTAAAAAAAAGGTTACGGTATGGGATGTTTTCAGGGGTTGGAGAATCTATGTGCATCCGTTTCCATGTATCTCAGGCCATGACCATGATGACAATGTCGTTTCACCCCCTAAAAGGCCTCCCAGAACTTTCAAAATTTTGACACGCATTTCCATCTTGCACCTTCCATCTCGTATTCCATCAATAATAAGTCTTAACATAGGCCCCGGTTTCAATGCTTTTTAGCATTCCCCTCCATTTTCAGCATTTATTTATAGAATTATCTTGGAAAATTACATTGCATGAAAATTATTGTTATTATGTGCATTTTGTTGACGATGATATTATTTATGATGTAATTACGTTTGTTGTATTCTGTTAAACGTGGAAAAAAAATGAAATGAAAATGAAAATGAAATTCTGTATTAAGTTCCTAAATCCTCAAATTCTGAACGCTTTATGCTTAATGAAATACTTCGCATAGTGGGCCATAAAAGTCTGATCTTCATGACACACCCAATTATAATCAGATAATAAACTCACTTGAGCTATACACAAAAGTACTTCTAGCACTTGAGATATTGTGAATTAAATCTATATAATGATATAAATCAATTCAGATATCAAAAGAGGATTTCGTCGTATCTCAAAGAAAATCGTTTCCAAGAGCATGACTGGGAAACGAGCAAGAGTTGGTCTAGCAGTAAAGTGCCCCATCACTGCCTACAAACTGACTCTGGGGCCCGTTGCATAAAACTTACTATAATAGTAACTTTACTCTTATAGTAACTTAATGGATTTTGATTGGCTGTTGATGATGTCATGTTGCTCAACAGCCAATCAAATTACAGTAAGTTGCTATAATAGTAAAGTTAATATTATAGTATAGTAAGTTTTATGCAACGGGCCCCTGATCGGACTCACGTTTGAACCCGAGTCACATCTTTCCAATGGTGACGTTAAGTTCGGTTCCAGACGTAAATAATGATCTGATTGACACACATCTGCAAAAACCCAATTACACTCCTCGCAGAAATTGCTTACACTGGTTTATCTTTGAAGATGGCTTGGATGAAAGCTTTGGCTTCAGGACTCACGTTCGGGAAGAGACTAGATATATTATACTTCATCCTGGTTATGTTGTAGATGGTCTTCTCATGGTTACGACCCAGGAACGGTGATGTACCGCTCAGCCTGATCATATAAACATTAAAAAATCTTCATTAATTATGGCAAATTATAAGACAGAAACGTGCAAAAGTTTTGGGTAGAAACTGAACATGCGCATAGATATCAACGTCAGAAGCGTATGATCCTATGAATCTGATTACAACAATGTAGCCTATAAATCCTAACACGTTATACAACTTTGTGTTTACATCGTCTGGAAATCTGCTGTCAGTCTGTTTTCACTTAAATAACTTCGTAAGTCGTCCGCTGCAGGAGTTAAAATATCATATTTCAGGAGGTCAAACATCATATTTGCAGGAGTAAAACTTTATTTACCATGTCCATTATAGAAGGAAATTTCCAAACTAAGATTAAGAGTTAAAACATCAACCCAGGACAATACTTACCATGTAAACACCATGACACCTAACGGCCAGATGTCTGTCTCATAGTCTATTGCTCCTCCCTTGGCAATTAGCTCAGGAGCTGAAAGAAAATAAATCATGTAAACATTTTTATCCGGTTAACGAGAAAACAATTATAATCCACCAAAAGAAAATTAATGCGCAGATAAGCCCCGCCTGAATTACTGTATTTTTACAAAGTTCTTTGCATACATCCAAGTCAATATACGTGACACTTTGGGAACAAGAGGGAGTGATGAAAATCATCATTTTAATTTGGGGGTAAAATGTGATAAGAACCGTACAACTTCAAGGAATCCTATCATCATCATTTTAATTTGGGGGTAAAGTGTGATAAGAACCGTACAATTTTAAGGAATCCTATCATCATCATTTTAATTTGGGGGTAAAGTGTGATAAAGAATCGTACAATTTTAAGGAATCCTATTATCATCATTTTAATTTGGGGGTTAAAATGTGATAAGAACCGTACAATTTTAAGGAATCCTATTACAAAATATTTGAATACAGAGTTTTCACAAACATCATTGGGATAACAGTGTTGGGGAAGACTAAAGCTATATCTACAAAAAGGAAAATGAAATAAAGAGTCTAAGAAGAAGTTTTTTTTATAAAGATATGAGATACAAGTTACATCAAACAAGAGATAAACGAAACAAAGAAAGGTATTTTCACCATTGAATACTAACCCATGAATTCTGATAGCACGTCTATGCCCTTCATCTTTTGTCCGCCATCTTTCTGAATGACCCTACATGAACCGAAGTCAATGAGACGAACGACATCCTTCCTTCGGCTCTCCATAAGCAGGTTATCGTGTCGAAGATCGAGATACACGACGTTCATCATGTGAAGATGTTCAAGGGCGTCTAACACCTGCAAACATACGAGAAGCATTATCAGTGGGGCTAGTTGTCAAAATATGGATTACTCTGTAGAGATTCAGCACTCTCTTTTTCTCTCTCTTTCTTTTTTTTTTTTTTCTCTTTTTTTTTTCTTTCCTCTCCCCTTTCACTTCTTCCTCCCTTTCGACGTGTCTAATAGAAGAGAAATGAAAGATCACAGCTAAAATGCCGACCCAACTGCACTTTTCATTAAGAGATTGATTGGATCTATGCAGCCATTGCACAACATACAACCGGAACATCCCAGTAGACGGAAAGCCCAATAGGCCCTATACCGACAATGTCGGTTTAATGAAACGTCAAAATGGTCGACAGTATTATGTCGCGAGATCAACTCACAACCGGAACATCCCAAGAGACGGAAAGCCCAATAGGCCCTATACCGACAATGTCGGTTTAGTGAAACGTCAAAAAGGTCGACAGTCCCGTGAGTTTTAGCTCTTTACAACATACATACGACTAGATTTCGACCACAATGTAATATGGAAATACATGTATTACAAAGTGTAAATTAAAGTAAATTCTTCTTGAACATTAATCTATTTGGCGATATAAAAATCAATGTAGAAAGCGAGGGGTAGAAAATTCCCATTTTTGTCGGCTTCAAATGCCGTGCACTTTCACATACTTTTTTCTTTCATTAATTACATTGCAGTCGGGTCGTAAGGAGTATGGTTGTCTGTAATTTGCAACAACTGCCTTACCTGAGCAACAATTCTGACCACTGTGGACTCGGTGTATGAATTCTCCTTGGTCAGATATTTGAGTACAGTGCCTCCATAGTAGCGCTCAGTAATCAACATCACGTGTCTGTTCGTGAGGAAGGCTTCTCTTAGCTGAAGGATGTGCGGATGGGAGAGTTCCTTGAGGAGTTCATACTCAGCTAGACACTTGTCTTGGGTCTTCTTGGTGAGGGGTAGAATCTTGACTGCATATTCCTTGCATGTGGCCGCCTTCCTACATCTCAAGACGATTGAGTATCTTCCTCTGTAATAAATATAAAAACGAATAAGAATCAAACGATAACTATTACAGCTAAATGGCCTCTATAAAATACATGTATACCTAACATAAAGAAATATAATCTGAAATACCCTAAAAATTTGACACATGTAATGATTCGGTTTTGAATAGAAGATTATTGTCTAATGAATTAGAAATTTTCAAAATACTTCATTTCCATATAAAATTCTTCTTCAGATTAAAAGAAAAATGGTAAATACTTCGTCTGCATTATCAGGCTCTCATAAAATTTAAGAACACAACAGAAGATACATGTAAATCATGATTTATAGGTTATCTATTTTAACTCAAATTCATATACAGTTGTACACGTAAATGATAATGACAAACAGTCGCTTTGGCAAAAACCAGCATGACTTCGTGCACCAATGTGAAAACGAATCAACTACAAAGCATAGAGCTTTAACCTTCCGATTTCTTCCTGCATCTCATAGATCTTCTGCGGCATGACCGACGTCTTGAGAGATAGATCCAATGGACCAAGATCCTCGTCATCAATGAGCTCTGAGAGGACCTCGTCACGGGAGTTGTGTCTTTCTCTCGATAACGATCTCGTTCTTGAATGCTGTAGCTTCGTGATGGATTCCATGTTCAAAGCATCCGCTCCTACACAGAATATGGCGATTAAAAGACACAGCGGTTGACTTTTCTCACTGTACATCTGCATGTACGAAAGTAGATTTCTCTATATCTAGGATGTAACTAGCCTTTGATGGCATTACATGTATATGTAGTGAGCTTTGAAAATTCATTTTATTCAGGAATCTTGAATAATTCAGCTTTGTCATATGTAAAGTCATAATTGTTATTACAAGGAGATGTGAAATCATTTGACATAATTTATACAGACAGACAATTTTATAGTCGATTATCATTCATTATGTTGCCAAAAATCACGATGAAATAAACAGTTACCTCATATGCTTTGAAATACGAGTCTGACATATTTTTCAGAAATATAATTTCATTTAGTCAATATTAGAATTTTCTACTTTTACAAATCATTTTCAAAGGCTTAAAACCTTTTTAATTTTTATTTTCTCTTCCTTCAAAATAAAAACTATATAACGTCTCTTGTCATTTCACTTTCTTTTCTTTCTTCTTGCCCTTTCTGTCATTTTTGTTTAAATCTTCATTTTGCACTCATTTGACTGAAATTCTTTTCAGTAGGCCTAAGAGATAGCGGTGTAGATTCATTCGTTCACATCTACATGGTGTATGGTTACAAGCACATAACAATTCTTACTTTGTTCTTTCAAATATGAAATTGAAAGTACATGTTTAAGTAGTGCCAGATGCATTATACCTTCTGGTAGCGTCTTGAATTGCACAGAAGACTTGCTGAACGGACCGCATCCGTGCGGGGTGCGGCAAGCTACTCTGAAACGATACTCGTTCTCAGGACTCAGTGACTTCACATGGAAGTTACAATCCTTGATCACATCAGATACAACCAGCCACTGCTTTTCACCTGAGAAAGTAAGAAAGAGAGAGAGAGAGAGAGAGAGAGAGGGGGGGGGGGGCAGGGAGAGAAAGGGAGGGGGTAATGGAGAGAAAACAGAAAGAAAGAAAGTGAAAGAAAGTGTAAGAAAAACGGAGGGAAGAGAGACGTAGAGGCATTGCAGCACAGAAAAAAAAACTATTTAACTGTCATTAAAAATTTTTATACTTCATATTGCGAAACATACTGGTTAAAACATTAGAATAGATTGCTCCTTGTTTTGACAGATGAACAACAGAGTAAAAGAATGGAGGCATTGTGATTGCTTTTTTTTTTTTTTTTGGTTGTTCTCTTAGCATCGAGAACTGTAGACGTAAATAGCCGTTTACCAAAGACTATATAAATGCTGCGATGACCCCAACTGCAACCAACAGAATAGGCCAAAGCAAATCTTCAGCTATTTCCGTCAGTCAAAAGAGACCAAATTGTCTGTCTCATGATCTACTGGCCTCAAGAACCTTCTGATAACTTCTAGAAGGGTCCCAAGAGCAACATTATCGGTCTGTTGGGCTGTCGGTCTCTCGGCCTTAGCCGACCTCGACTCTCTGACTGCGGGGAAATTTATTTCCATGTTCTTACCTGCTTTCCTGCATTGTAGAAGATAGCCTTCTAGATCATCTTTCTTGGGTGGATGGTTCATTTTCCAGGAGACGAAAGCTTCGTGTGCCGACACCAGTGGGATCTTAGGACGAGATGGAGCCTCCGGTACGGCTAAGAAACAGAAAAATCATCTTCATTTACACTGATCCTGAACAATAACCTGTCATCCCTTTAGAGAACTAAAATTACTATTTCGCTCTTAGCAACAAAGAATAGCAGTAAATTGATTAAAGTTTGAAAAAGCATAGAAAACGCTAATATTGTCATGATATGAATCACTCCATCCGTCTTAAGGGGAAAGAACAACTTACATGCATGTATTTGGATACAGGTTTCAATCCTTCTAACATTTAACTGAAACCTTTTAATTAAATGCAAATTATGTAATTCGGCAACTTACCTCTGCCTATTTACAGTCCCCAACCAACAACCCTCAAACAGATTTTCTCTACAACCATCTTTGGATAACTGAACTTTTTCCTCTCAGTAACTACCTCCGGAAACTACCTTCTATTAATTTATGATATCTTTGGAAACTACAAAGGCACTAATTCGCTGTAGGTGGTTGTTGCCATATATCGTAATTGCCAATAGACAGTTTCATTGTGATATTTCTATCTGAAAGAAATAATGGGCGTTCTATACATGTATATATAATCGATCTCTCAATAACTTAACTGAATCCATGTGAACAACGATGTTTAGTTAATTTCTGGTAAATAATCTTTTTAGCTCTTAAAACTTTTAAGGAAGAACTCTATAAATTTGAATTAAGAATGTTTCGAAAGCTTATACACGAACCAGCCAATCAGCAGCAATTTCGTCTAATTGTGTTATGTTCAAATCTTCAAATGACAGAACAAAAAACATATTTATACGAAAGAAAGACCACACTGCATAATGAAATAAAAGAAATTTGCTCTCAGATAAGAAGACAAAGAGCAGTGAAAAGAAAAAAAAATATATTAGTTGGATTAACATCATAATAGAGTAGATGAAGAATTTTCAGTGTCTCCATCAAAAGAACAATAATATTGGGTATCATAACATTAGTACCATGCGGTGCATTAAGATTTGCTAAAAATATACACTTCATGAAAATTATACCACTCTGTTTATTGTTATACTGGCGTATATTCAAATTGACACTGCCGAAAAAAAAAACAATGTGTGAACACAGACAGAATTAACACTGTCAAGAGGTTGGCAATGTTAATGAGCCTGTTTACATCGTCTTCACACTTCAGCATGAAATACGACAAAGTTGGAAAAACGACTTACCTGCTACGGTGAGGTTAGCAACGGACTCTGCCGTTCCTGCTTTGTTAGTAGCCACACACTTGTACTGGCCTGCATCTATCTTGCCAATCTTCGGTATGGTAATAAAAGCCTTGCCCTTTTCTATTCCAATCTGGATGCCTCTGGTGCCCCCAGAAGCCTTGGTGAGCTTGTTGTCTCCGTGGTACCATGTCATCGTGGGCTTGGGGTGGGCGTTCACCTTGCAGGTTAACTTGAGTTGACTCATCTCCATGATGATCTGGTCTTTGAGCTCGAGCTCGAACACGGGTGCTTGATCCATGACGACTAAAGTACAGGATGGGATCGGGGTTTAGGTAGTGTGCAGTATACAGGGTGGTTGGTAAAGTGTAGGTACATGGGATGGATTGAGGTGTCAGGATGGGATATGGTTAAGTATATTGAAAATAAAGGAATAGTTTTAGGAGGGTAATACTTTATGATTGAAAGCAAAACTAAGGACAGATAGTCCATCAAAGAGTAATATGAAAATTAACAAAAGAAAAAGAAGAAAATTCAAAAGGAGAGCAGTAGAAAAAGAAATCGAGTTTTCGACTTTTTAAAAAGAAAAGCTCGTGAAAACCCTGTTTCAATTCCTTTACAGTCCTTATAGTATATCATAATTTCCATCAGCTTTTTGCTCTTTAACTGCTGAAATTATATTTTCATGTTTGAGTAATAAAAATGAAGTCCACCTGTGTCATGATTGTTAAGATTTAAAAAGGGATCTTTAAAAACCTTGTAACATAAATCAAATACAATGAATTTACTTCTTAAAGAATTACTTAAATTTTAAACGTTGCGAAAAATCCGGCGAAAAATTCAAAGTGCTGCATCTACTTGAATGACTTCTGAAATATGTACCATTATTAGTTAATATTTTGAGTGTTTTAAGGACAATTTCTAAAATGTAATATGTGGGTTTGTAGTACAATCACACTAAATTTTGATCAATTCTAATATACAGAAAGGAAATCAAATCCACGTCATTAATTAAAGTGAATCAATATTTAACTTCTGGTGTAGTTTACATACAAACATGTACATTCATGGGCTCTCACAAAGTCATGCACTGACAATGGATTGTCGGGAATTTGTTCAATGAAACATTGATCGGCTTTCAATTATGTCTTCAGTATAGAATGACTAGAGCACAGCTAAAGATAGAAAGAGGGGGGCGAGGGGTAATATTGGGAAGTGCTGGGAGGGGGTGGGAGGTAGTGGTGGTAGAGATTGGGTTATGTGTAAACGGTGGAAAGGGGGAGGGGTCAAAATGCCTGACACAAATAAATACACCAAATGAAACATGCTGGAGTGAAAGTATGGTCAAATGTAATGTTCAATCCTTGTCTCAATTTTACATTTCAGCAGGTTGACCTGAAGACCATAGGATGGTATAATAGCTATTCCGCATTGCTAGAAAAATAATGATACACTTCTTCAAGCTAACATGATGGTTTTTGTCACTAATATGCCCTAAATATTCACATCACACTTCATGGTTAGATTATGAGATGATAAACATATCCAGTTTATTTCTAAAATAGATTCAAATGACATAAAAATTGTCAAACATGCTTAACCATACATCATAGTAAAATTGCACCTCCATCAAGTATAGTGACCCATACATATTCCTTTCATTGAAGGAAGTAAAGGGGGTATCATTATAGAATAGATTACGCGATGAAAACTACTTTCGAAAAATCAACTTAAGACAACTTCAATAGCCCTGCCTATCACCTCTAGAAAGGTGCGCACTTTACAATGGCTATGGCTTATTACGTAATCCGAACATGATTTGTATGGGCTTTTGAAATTGCATTTGAATTGATTTTTCGTAAGTAGTTTTTATCGTGTTAGATATTGACTTGATATAAAGTCAGGTGAATTATTGCCAATGAATTTACATACTTCAAAGGTTACTAAAATTTGTATGATAAATTTCCATGAAATACATGAAAGTTTGATTAAAAATTATCCTAACTTCATCACACTTCTTGAAAATGGTATCAGGGAGATTAGGGTAAAATAAGTTTCATGTTTTGTACTCTCTTCAATAACACAATCTACACAGAACACGGACACTTATCTGACCAGACTTTTACATTTGAAATAAAAGAAAACAATGTGATGACAGGTGGTATAGCCTCATTCAGTTTCAAATTCATTCTCTTATCTTTATATTAAAGCCAGAGCGAACTGGCACCCTTGTATGGGATTTTGAAATAGAGCCCTCTCAATCCT
This sequence comes from Echinometra lucunter, assembly GCA_029962745.1. Classification (NCBI taxonomy): domain Eukaryota; kingdom Metazoa; phylum Echinodermata; class Echinoidea; order Camarodonta; family Echinometridae; genus Echinometra; species Echinometra lucunter. Next base: position 2,599,836 of record CM057153.1, read on the forward strand.
GAACTACGGATTTTGTCCCCTTTTTGCTCCCAGCATGCTCTATTCTGATCAATGAGAGCTTTATTTTTTTAGTAACATCTGTTAAAATGTATTTGTATTCATACTAAGGAAATTCACGAGAAGCCACAAAGGATATAATGTTTCTAAGAGTCTCGGGTTTTGATTAGCCGTAAGTTGGCGCTGTTGTAAATACATCATAGTAAGGGTCAGTTCACTGCTGCTTTAATAGAAAGACAATCTTAAGAAAGAGAAAGAGAAAGAAAAAAAAACTAATTCAAATTAAGCTATTGTGGTGTAAGAATGTGTATAACAGCCCAAGACAATCTGTAGTCATGAAATCCCTGAATCTCAACTACAATCTAACAAGAAATTTTTCACACAGATTAAGATATGAAGTCTTTCACAGCAGATTTATTGATCATTTTTTACATGGAAGATATTTTTTGATAATCCCTATATTATATCTTCAAAATCAATTACAATGGAAAATATTGGCAATTATTCAAAACTGTTTTTGTGCATATTCTCTTTATAAAAGAAACCTTGGCTTCTTTACTACACATAATAATATATCTGTTCATAATATGACATGACAAACTTAAGGTAAGTATTAAAAAAATATGCAATACCAGTATATTCATCTTTGGACATTTTGGATCTTTTGGATCTTTTTGTATAATTGCATACCCAGATAATCATAACTCTACACAAATCTCTGTTAAGTCACAAACAACAAGAAGTCCCCTACCCCCCCCCCCCCCCCCCATTATCTGCATTAATTAAACAAGCCAATAGCAAGATTGTGTCTCGCCCACCCGTGATTCAATAACACGAAAGTTTCCCCAATTACATCCCGGACCAAGTTTGATGTCACAAAGTCTTGCAGGTAAACTTTAATGACTGACCTACACTGACCTTTAACCTTACCATGTGACCTGACGGCACAATAGCATGAATGTACCCCTAGTGCATCTATCAATTTGGGTTGCTATCGGAGCAACACGTGACAAGTTATGTGTCACAAGAGAGTCTTGCAGGTAAACCTTAACCTTTGAAATAAAATGACCTTTGACCATACCATGTGACCTCCAATAACACTATAACATGAAGGTCCCCCAAGTACATGTACATCTATCACCCAAGTTTAGTTGAAAAGAGAGCAACAGTTGCAAAGTATTTTTTGTCATAAGAGAGTCTTGCAGGTAAACTCTTAACATTTGACATGAAATGAGCTTTGACCTCACCATGTGACCGCCGACAGCACCGCAACATGTTATCGCTAGTGCAGCTATTACCCAAGTTTGGTTGCCATTGGACCAACAGTTGTCAAGAGAGGGGAGGGTGCAGGAAGGGAGAGTCCCCCCCCCCCCCTCCCATACAAAGTGTGGAAGTTTGACATTTCTTTGTCACTGTTCCTTGTCTGCTCCTCTTCTTGCGTCCTCTTAGCTTTTTCTCTTCTTGTCTTTTTTTGGGGGGGTGACCACCCCGCATTGCCTCCCTGGCTACATGAGTTTCAAGAATTAAGAAAACAAGAAATGACAGAGGAAAAGCAAATTCAAGAATTTGAAAACATCTGTAACATATGACCTCCAATGACCTTTCACCTTATCATGTGAAGTCCAACAGAATGATAACATGCACTTCCCCTTAGTGATCTGCAACCCAAGTTTGACTGAAAAGTGTGACACGGTTGCAAAGTTTTGTGTCATAAGAGAGTCTTGCACGTAAACTTTAACCGTTCAACGTTTGACCTGTAATGACCTTTGACCTGACCATGTGACCTCTGACTGGACCATAACATGCAGGTCCCCTTAGTGCATCTACAACCCAAGTTGATAGATAAGTGTCACACGGTTGCAGAGTTTTGTGTCATAAGAGAGTCTTGCACGTAAACTTTAATGTTTGACCTGAAATGACCTTTGACCTTACCATGTGACCTATGACTGGACCATAACATGCAGGTCCCCTTAGTGCATCGACAACCCAAGTTTGATAGATAAGTGTCACACGGTTGCAGAGTTTTGAGTCATAAGAGAGTCTTGCACGTAAACTTCAACGTTTGACCTGAAATGACCTTTGACCTTACCATGTGACCTCTGACTGGACCATAACATGCAGGTCCCCTCAGTGCATCTACAACCCAAGTTTGGTTGAAAAGTGAGTCACGGTTGCAAAGTTATGTGTGATAAGAGAGTCTTGCACGTCAACTTTAACGTTTGACCTGAAATGACCTTTGACCTTACCATGTGACCTCTGACTGGACAATAAGATGCAGGTCCCCTTAGTGCATCTACAACCCAAGTTTGATTGAACAGTGTCACACAGTTGCAGAGTTTTGTGTCATAAGAGAGTCTTGCACGTAAATTTTAACGTTTGACCTAAAATGACCTTTGACCTTACCATGTGACCTCTGACTAGAGCATAACATGCAGGTCCGCTTAGGGCATCTACAACCCAAGTTTGGTTGAAAAGTGAGTCACGGTTGCAGAGTTTTGTGTCATAAGAGAGTCTTGCACGTAAACTTTAACGTTTGACCTGAAATGACCTTTGACCTTACCATGTGACCTCTGACTGGACCATAACATGCAGGTCCCCTTAGTGCATCTACAACCCAAGTTTGGTTGAAAAGTGAGTCACGGTTGCCAAGTTATCTTTCATAACGTTTGTGACGGACGGACGGACGGACGGACGACGGACGGACGACGGACGGACGACATTTGGATCCCTTAGTCTCGCCTTCACCTCCGGTGGGCGAGACAAAAAGGACTGATCTAGTTCTGAGTTACAGTAATGTGCTAGTATTACACACCAGATAGGAAAACAGCTCATAACATTTCTATGAAATTATCACACTTTCATTTGCTACAGATCGAGACTCTTTACTGTCCAATTGCTTGGAGTGTATGGTACACATATCCAGTATTTGTGCCAGGAGTCGACTGTGGGATTCCAGTGCCCATGCCATTACTGGACTATGGCAGCTAACAGGTTAATAAAGTCTATAGTCAGGAATTCACATGATTCCTAGTACTGACTATAAAAAGTTGGTTCCCTGATATATTTCCATCCTATTTTCCCAAACTCTCAAATAATAGCAGGAACAAGAATGAAAAGACCAAAAATTTAAAAAGAGCATGTAAGATGTATCACCAGAGTCGCTATATGTTTTGGTACCGGTTCATGTCAAGCATGGTCAAAATAAGAATCTAAGATGACAATACTCAGAAAAAGAGGGGGTAGCTACCAGTTTAGAGATTTTCCTTCCCCTGCTTTATATTGGTAAAAATAACTGGCTATTTAAAAAATCACTATAGGTGGATAAACTTATTTTCAACAGGATCATATCCCTTAACTATATCGTATACACAAACGCAAAGGCAAACGTTGTAAGATAGATGTGGTTAAAATTTAAATCAAGTATTGAATGAGCTCAAGAACTATTACTTAATACTCCAGTAAAAAAAATCACTTTCATCTATAGCAATCCAAAAACAAAGAGGATTTAGCAACAATACTGGCAAGCACTTTTAAACATAGGTCCATTTTAGCATTCACACATCAATGGACTTCTTACCTACGACTGTCAGCTTCTATTGATATACTGTGTAATAGCTAATGCGAGCCTAATAAACACAGCAAGCGCTATGCCTACAATAAGCCCAGCAATGAAACGACCTCTTTGATCAAACCAAAGCAAGACTATTCGCTCATACCAATTCAGATGTAGAGCTTGATCTCCAAGGCAGTGTAAGAAACCTAACTCCTCCTCAATCTCACTGCTTGATACTTTCCTAAGTCCTATCAGACTAAAACGTTGTGGACCAGCTCCCGCCTTACGAAGACTATCCTTCTGTTGTGAGTCTAGAACAGGATATCCACAATATTTTTTTGAAGATTCTTCTGCTGGTACCGAGCTGCTGTTATCATTTTGCTTTTTATCTGAACTGATCTTCATCATCATTTCTGTTACAGAAAGCATCTTGGGTGCTTTAGGGTCCACCTCTGTGTTTACAAAAGCATTTGCAGGAACAGCTAGATCTCCAAAATGGAAAGCGAATCCTGACCGTCTGTTCCGCATGGAGCCTCTTCTAGCTGCCATAATGTCTGGATCCTCGGAGGAGGTTTGTATCGGCTCAGATTTGGCATAATCAGCATCTTCCATTGATTCTGAGGAGAGCTGGGAAAAGCTCCTTAAACCGCCCGGTGAGTAGGGACTTGATATCAGTGAGGATGTATCGCTCCCTGATCTTGCAAACACATCTTCAGTCAAATCTTTCTCTATTTCCCAGTCATCATTGACTTGCTCAAAGCTCCTTTCCGAGGTTTCAGTGATGCACCGTAAACTGGAGGAGAAGCTGAGCTTACTAGGTCGAGACAGGACGGGGTAGGGATTATGTGACATGGCTCCATTGTTATTCTCATTGTTTTTGAGTGGCAGTGTTTTATACAAATCTGCCATGTTTTCACTGCTATTTGACTTCTTCTCCATTGCATTATACACAGCAATTCTATGTTCCTAGGATTTGTTTAAATCATACAGGATTGCATATGTAACTTCATTTGGCTTCTTTACTTAAAACAACGAGATGCCTGTTTATGCATAATCCTTCGTACCATACAACGAGGCACGTTCAGTCCTTGATCAGCACATTCACAAATGTATGGTAAAATATGATGAAAGAAATCTCCAATTATTTCCTTTAAATCCATAAGATTAAGGCACAGGATCTCCTAAACAATGACTGTTCACTGATGTACAATCTTTCGTCAGTGATAAATATCTTCTTGCAGCAATGAACAACACTTTCACCTTGTAATAATAACAATGCTTTTCACCTTGGTAGAAATTGCTTGCACTGGCAAGCACAAACTATTCAACAATTGATCACACATTCAGTGGAGGTCTAACGTTAGACTATACATGGTCTCAAAAGTGTCTATTTTAACGTATGTTCCCGTCACTCATCAGAAACATACCTAGAATAGCTCCAGTGGGGATTGAGTTGCTAAACAATATTGAAGTAAGTTTCCTCAGTAACCTCTTGACAGGCTTGATCATAAGAAAATCCTATACAGCTGGTTCAAGTACACTCATGGGAACATATCCACATACACTCTAACCTGAACTGAAAGGGAGGTTGTTTTCATTGCAGATTTATCAGATTTAGTTTCAGGCACTTGGCTTTGATATTCAAATATAAAAGAGTCCCTTTTCTATTGCTTCTTCTGAATGGTATTCAACTTTGGACAAATGTTCAATTACTGAGTGAATTGGCACTGTGAAAGTCCTTGACTCACATTTTTTTTTAGAAACTACCAGTACCTTTTCAACAACACATGATTTATATCACTCATAGCAATACTTCAAATTGACAGTCTGAATGAATGATGTATAAATGATGAAATGACTTTGAGGATTCAATCTTGCAGAAATGAAAATCCCACCATAGTAATGAGAGTCTTTGTAATGACAGTCAATCTGACAGTTAGTATGCAAGGAGATATCAAAGTACTTGTGAGCGAGTAAGGTGATACAGGCCTGAAGCCAGTAATTCATGCAGCAATTTCCCTCTCTTTCTAAAGTCTCATGCGTTTACTGGTAAATATTTCATCAGGATACATCAGCAATATATATATATATATATACATATATTCTGATTGTAGACACTTTAATTGCACGCATTTGTTATGCTCGTTCTTCTTGAGGAGCAGTGTTAGCTTCAAAACAGTCAAACACAAAGAGTTATCGGCACAATAGATATATATGTCACTGTGTGTGCAACATTCCGGATATCATGCTATATATGGAAGATGAAGCGATTTCTGTTTTGATTTTAATGTCGGTACGTGTTCCATGCATCACTCCTTCTACCTGTCTCTTTTCCTTCACCACCGACAGCTCCTTCCTCGTTAATGCTCTCCACGATGGTCTCACAGCTAGTCGGTGATAACAGGTTGCCGTACTTGGTAGAATTATCCTCACTGAAGACGTCGCTACCTCCGGATGATGCGGTGTCCGGGGTAACAGGGGATGAGGATGGTGAGGATTGCTGGCCAGAGGTGTGTTCAATGGCCGCTTTCTTCAGATTACTACCCAGACTGGAGAGACGACGTAATCTCATCGCTGATTTCACTGCTGTCAAGGCTTTCTAGAAAGGAATAAATGCAAAAAGTACAAAATATTGTTACCATTTTTTATTTCATGAACAACGAAATCTAAAATACTTATAAAAACAGACACTTTTACTACCTCTTTATAATTTTTGTGCTTCATAGTTCTTTTTGTTCGATTTGACACAAGAAACAAATATAGGAATAACTGCCAAGTTGTTGTGAAATAGCACAGCAGATGCAAAGCTTCATGCAAAATCACATCTGCTGACCACATTATAAAAGGGTATATCTGATTATCACTTCACATACATGCATAAATTACAATCAGAGTACTATTACAACTGCTCAATATATTGCACATGATATTCACACAATGCTTTATGAGTAGTGTAAAAACCATTTGGTTGAATTTCAGAGCATAATAAATTCACATGAAATTCCCTACAAATACAGAGGAGCCTACAGAGAAAACAGGTAAAAAGCTGAGGTTATTGCCTATTTCCTATTGTAAACCAGTAATAAAGAGGGACTGCCTCTTACCCTCCACTTCCTCCTAGAATTGAATGTCCTCAATCTGTCCAGGCTGATCTTAGCACCAAGGTCCTGACGCTCATCAAACTATTACAGAGACGCAGAGAGAGAGAGAGAGAGAGAGAGAGAGAGAGGAGAGAGAGAGAGAGAGAGAGAAAGAGAGACAGAGAGAAAGAGAGACAGAGAGAGTGAGGGTGAGTGAAAGAGAAAGGAAGAAAAAAAAAAGGAAAGAGAGAAAGATAAAGAGAAACAAACAGATTAGAGGTTTATTGTTAAATGTGTAAACCACTAAAGTGAAGCTACATACCAAGTAATTTGCAAAGATAAAAATACTTGCTTCCAAATTTGCATACAGTAATCAACAAGCAATATTATCCCTTACATTTCTTAAAATTTCATTACAAACTATGATTTAATTCAAAATTCCAGACTCATGTTTAGATTATAACTTTCAAGTTTGGTGGGAGAGAGAAAGAGAGAGAGAGAGAAAAAACAGATAGAGAGAAAGATACGTAAAGAAAGGGAAATGAACAAATACTGGAAATAATTAAGTAGTTTAATGAAATTATGTTACAATTAAGAAGCAGCCTAAGGCAGTCACTTGATCATCACCAACACTCATGTATAGAAGCTCTACCATCAACAAGCATGATCAATTATACAACTTTGATGCTTCATTGTGAAGGTTCTGCATAAGTTGGTGGTACCAGCAAGTAATCATATTCATATTACTGACAGATGTTGTTCCCCATTAAAGTTTTAAGTGTAAGATAACTTTCGACCTGATGAGTGTCCATAGAACATCTTTCCCCCCATTAGTTTCATTCTGACAAGAAATACAGAAGCCAACAGAAAATATATGACAATACTTTTAAACTAGCTATCACCCTGAGAAAAGGCATATTAGCAAGTACTTTAGTGATATTAGCAAGTACTTTACTGAGAAGAAGAAGGCATAAACTATATGTACAATGAAGCTCTTCTCAACTCATTGACAACCGAATAATTTCATTCCAATGGGACCGATGCATGGACCACTCAGTTGCAGTAGTCAATGGGTTAACAGACTTCCTTCACATGTTTTCATACCTTCAACCAAGGATGCTCCGATACCTCTTTCAGTCCTGGTCTCTTCCTGATCATTGAGAGAGTCAAATATGAATTTGGGGCATAAATGAACTATACAGAATATCTGAGAATATACATGTATTCTAAAACCAAACTATAAGCTACACAACAGTTTAAAATGTATTTTATTGAGGTCATAAACCAAATTTTGAAAGTGATGCAGTAATTTAATTAAATATAAAAACTGTCATCATGATAAATTGGATGACACTTTAGATTTAGCACTTCAAACAATAGATGTGTTTATCACTAATTCTATGCATAGCTGTTGAACTAAAGTTTCCCTTGACAACTAAGAAGCTTGTTAGAGGCTTGCCTGACACAGCAATGACTGACATATGCAAACTGGATTCCATCTATTCAGATTCCACTACGGAGCATACATGTAACAGGTGAACTGAATAGTTGGTAACAAGGGTTATGTACATGTAGGGAAACGTGCATAAATTTGAATACATTAGTAAACAGGTCTATCATGTCTTCAGCATAGTGAGTGCAAATTTGTGTGCCATTATATTTTCTATGTTTATGTATTTCAACATTTGTATGCTATTATATTTTCTATGCCCTATGTATTTCAACATTTGTATGCCATATATTTTCTACGCTGTACATATATCAACATTTGTATGATACTTACCCTGCGTTCATCTCAAACAAGAGCCAGATAAAATCCTGAGCTTCATCTGATATATCATCCCAAACCTCATCATCAAAATCCCACTGACCGCCTCGGACATTGAGAAGGGTCTGACGGTCATCTTCACCAGCAAATGGAGAAATGCCACTTAGTCTAGAAAAAAGTCCAAGACAAAGATAATTAATGTTAGAATATGAAATTAAGCAGTTGGCATATGATACTTGAGCACAATTAAATGAGTGACTTAATGATTAGCTTTAAAATATTGACATCAAACCAACAACACAGTGTTGATCTATGGAGTATTCATAAACATAAAAAAGTGTGATTAGTACAAGGAATATTGCTTTAATATATTGTTATCCCATGATTTAGCAAGCCAATAAATTCATCTGATATACCTGCAAAATTGTATAATATATGTCAAAGACCACTTTCTCCACTTTGAATCATCATGTCATAATCATTTTTATTGTAAATAATATGTATTTTACATACTCAATTAGTGATAAATTTTGTAACACAATAACGCTTAACAAATCAAGGCTAAACAAAAAAATGGAAAGTAGATAGAGAAAAGAAAAGGATAGAGATGAGGGTTGAGGACAATGATGTATAAATGATGTATATATAACAATACATACATATTATTAAGAGGGGAGGGGAAAGAGAGAAGGTGAGAAGAAATGGGAATAAAGATACCAAAAATGAAAGGGAAATGGAATACAGTAGCTTGACTGAGAGAAAATAAGACAAGTTCTACAAACAAAAAAGAAGAGTGGGAGAGGAAGAGAGAGAGAGAGGGACAGAGAAAGAAAGAGAGGGAGAGAGAGAGAAAAAAAGGGAGAATGACGCGAAAGGTATATAAGGTACGACTTACAGAATATAAGCAATGACACCAACACCCCATACATCTGCTGCCGTAGATACAGGTTGTTTGTTGACTACTTCAGGAGCCACAAACTCTGGGGTACCAAACTTGCATCTCACCTCCTCTCCTTCCTTCAATACAGCAGCTAGACCAAAGTCAATCAGTTTGATGTCATCAGAGTCTGGTGCCACCAAGAGGATGTTCTCAGGCTGGTGGAGAGATACAGGAATTTAAATGTATCATCATAATCCCATTTTCATTCATCAAGTATAAATACATTTTATTAAAGCATTGTAAAAGTGCAACAATGACATGAAATTACATTTATAAGATAACCCATGAAAGTTGACAATTGGCTTCATGTTGTTCCAAAGGGTCATATTTTATAGAGATCCTTATCTCATTTTGAGATTTTTGTTTGATATTGAGTACTTGAAATAAATGAAATATATCATGGTAGATTAATGGTGTACATCTTGATATACAAAAAAAATATGATATATCACAGGATACCTAAAGTTTGAAATCTCCTGAGTTCATCAAAATGCAATACTCCATAAATTCTTTTAGGTTTCTGTTTCAGAAAATGTATTGGGTTATTCATATACAAAGCATAATAGTTTAGGTTGCTTTGTTGCAAACCATAAAACATTGTGAAAGTTAGAGGAAGACATAATTGTTATACATATACAATGACACATTCAAAAGATCAAAATAACATTTGTTCAAAGCAGTAGCATCAGAAGTGTCTTAGAGATAATGAATTGGGGGCAGAGCATTGTTTGCATAGAATGCTCTGCCTCCTTAACCCATTCATGACAGAGGTCCACATTTTGCGGTTTGGCCTAATATCTTTTGATGCAAAGCCCTAAAAATCATACCAAATACATGAGCAGAAAGAGCAAAAAATTCTACACAAACTGTGCCCATTTTGGTTGCGTCAATATTCGTTGTTTGTTGCTGAATATTTTTTAAAGGAAAATAAGCATTAAAATCCTTAAATTGGCAATGTGATAGAAAGTTTAAAATCACTGTTTTCCCCTGCAAATTGGCAACATTTTGACTTCTCATCATAATTTCTGTCAATAATTTATATTCATTTCAGGTACATGATTTTTTATAAGAAAAATGTAGCAATAAAATAAAAATGGTGTTGCCAATTTGAAGAGTAAAAGCTGATCAAATTAGGCTTTGAATAATTCCTGTCACGAATGGGTTAATCCTTTGCTCTCTCTTAGCATTCCAGAGCCTATGGTTAAAAGTAATGCAAGACTTACCTTCAGATCTAAATGGACAATATTCCTATCATGCATATAGATGAGGCCATCTATAAGTTGTTTGAGGAAACCTACAGCTTCACTCTCCGAGAAGGAGTCTCTCTGGACGATACGTTCAAACAACTCTCCTCCTGTCACACTGATAGGAACAAGTCAAGGAAATTAATTATCAAAATTAAAATGAGTACCTGCCAGAATTTATACTTGCTCCACTGAGGTAAATGCACAACCATAAATACAATGGTGAACTTTATGAAAATAATGGTTGGAACCGGACAATCTAGATGATCAAAGAAAATAAAATCACAGGTAGAGACTACAGGACAGTCATTAATGAGACGATAACTTGAATGCTGTAGTACTTACCACTGACAAAACACACTGGTTATGTCTACACTGTACCATTAATTATATTCATAAAGAGTTCAATTTCTTCTTTTACACAAAGTAGTTTGCCTTTTTGAAACAGAAATGGTAGCCTAGTTCGGAAGGTCTCCTGATTCATGACAAACAGCGCATGATTTCCTGGCTAGCTTCCTCATTATCAAATATCACCTCATACAAATGTCATTAAAATGATTATTGAACAAACAGTCACATCTAACCTATGTGCAGGAGGTATAAAATGGGAAGGTCTATTACTGATTAAAGGAAGATTGTCTTTAAAATCTTAACCAAAGTTTTTGAGGATTTCGGTCATTGAAATCATCTTCCAGTTTTCTTATACACTATGTGTCCTTCTTTTCATCAGAAAATAAACTGTTTTTTTTTTTAAATTTCACTGGCACAATAGGTAGTCCACAATATATTATAGAAGATGTAGAAATGTGTTAATTGTGCATAAGATTTATCAAAACATTTTACATGATGTGGAGAGTCAAGGTCAAAACAAGGATCAATAATCTACAAAGTCCCTGTATAGAGAAATATTGTAATTGTTTTTCCATTTGCTATATTTTGCTGCTATATCTTGTAATAAATTTAATAGATTTAATAAGTGTTGCTTTATATGCCAAAATGCTGACCTGGACCTTTAAGCGTTAACACCCCATTCTGAAGTAGCATCCTGCCATGTGCAGATTTTATTTACTTATGAATGCTGTAATTGAACTTTGTTCTGAATAAAAGCCTCAGAACTAAAGCACATGGACTGTTATTGTTTACAGAAATTTCAAGATGAATACTATCTATAGCTCAGATCTGTCATGCACAACAAATTATAAAACAAAACACTAAAGTAACCGTAAACCTTTGCAATTTGACAAGAAAATGAAATGCAAATTGCTATCCTGATGTAAACATGAGATGCAAACTGGAGTGTATACCTTGGTATAAACACACAGAGTCCTTCCTAAACTACAATTGTGATCCAAATCTAGGATAAGAATAATTACGTTTTAACTTAACCCATTCGTGACAGAGGTCCACATTTGTGGTTTGGCCTAATATCTTTTGATGCAAAGCCCTAAAAATCATACCAAATACAAGAGCAGAAAGAGCAAAAAATTCTACACAAACTGTGCCCGTTATGGTTGCGTCAATATTCGTTGATTGATGCTGAAAATTTTTTAAAGGAAAATAAGCATTAAAATCCTTAAATTGGCAATGTGATAGAAAGTTTAAAATCACTGTTTTCCCCTGCAAATTGGCAACTTTTTGACTTCTCATCATAATTTCTGTCAATTTATTATTCATTTCAGATACATGATGTTTTATAAGAAAAATGTAGCAATAAATTGAAAATGTTGGTGTTGCCAATTTGAAGAATAAAAGCTGATCAAATTAGGCTCTAAATAATTCCTGTCACGAATGGGTTAATACTTCTAAAGTCAATAATAAAAATGACAAACATGAACCTCACAGCAATATAGTCCACTGCTTCTATAGATGGCTCACAAAGAACAACTAAAAACAGATGAGATGTCAAATATGTCCTCCCCTTTAAACTCCCTGCAAGCCAGCACAAACTGATGTTTGGCCATGATATCCATGTAAAACAAATGTACAGCCAGCAACTACAGGAATATATCAGCAACTATGTCCAGTACATGAAGGCTTTCTCATTACATGTACCTATTAATCCTTGGCCTTAACAAAAACAACAGAACTCGGTGAAGCGGTAAAACAACAGGAAACTAGCCGGAACACTTAACCAAGGATAATATTTATGATTGGAAGAACATGTGACAGTTTGCTGCTAATGAATGGCTGATGATATAGTGAATAAAATATACTGATGATATATTGAATTTGTTGAAGCAAAACTCTCTCAAAGGACTTTATGTAAGAGAAATCCACTTGCTGGTGATGTATATGCAGTGTGATATATGCACTATGTACTATGAGGTCCTATGGGTGAAAATAAATCTGAAATCAGAGGAAATAGAATGGAGAACTATAAAAAAAAAAATAAAAAAAAAATAAGAAAAAAATCACATGCATTACTGCCCCTTCAAAATATGAAGGAACTTTAACCCATTGAATCAAATTCCGTTTTCATGTACACATGCAGCATGCATTTTTTCAAAGAGGTAAGGTTCAGTTATTTCAAGCTTAGTCTGAAATAGGGTAATATTTACTCATTTTAATCAATGCATGGTCACAGAGCATATAGGAAGATAATGATGAAAAGACAGAGATGAAGAGATGATGAAGAAGAACAAAAAAGGATAGTGTTAAAGAGAAAGAGCAATTGAAGGAGAAAGCAGGCTAAGTGTTAAAGGCTTTGTTTAGTTGTCAGGGGTAATAACAGCTGCAAGTCAAAGAGATGATCAGTTAGAAAGAGCAATGTTATGTATGTTTAATGCCAGCCAAATTAGATGACAAGTGGCCTTTATTTACTGAATATATCTAGATGTACTTAGGTTCAAAATTTGGTCAACTAAATTTAAACCGGTAAACCTACATCTCTCAAATGGATCACTGATATTAAGAATATAAAAGCCAAACCCAGTAAAGATCTCAAAGATGTTCAAAGTTAAAAGTTGTCAGGGGGGGGGGGGGTCAAATAAATAACTGATAACTGTCTAGGGTAGCTTTGGAATACCAGTGGTCATGTGTGTACACACTGAAATATTCTGAGTAACCCCCACCCTTAACTTGCAATACAGCAAAGTTGGTATCAAATTAGTTAATTTCTAATATCCTTATATAATATTTCTACCATTTATCATTTGGGGATGCAACTATCCTGCATTTACAAAGACAAATCAGGATAAATACACCAAATAGTAGAAAAAATACAATCTACTGATATAACCAACCAATACAAAATTATTAATATTACTGAGTAAACACAATATCAGTGTAAACAACTGTCAGCACAATATGGCCATGATATTCTATTAGCAGTTTACAACAGGATATATCTTTGTAAACATATCAAGGAAAATATAAAAGTATAAATTTTCAACAGACTTACCATGAACGCTATCCCTATACCAGTACTTCCCTGAATGGAGCTGGAATAAGCACTGTGTATTAATGATTTACTCAGTTTAAACAATCCAGACAGCTCAATTACAACCCGGTTGCTGTGACCCAGAACAGATAACATTTGTTTAACAAGGTCATATGATAGGTGGTATATAAACCACTAGCTCATTGATCAAACATCTCTCCTGGGTTTCAGACTATATACTTCATGACATTTAAATGTTCAGTTTCAGATAGTACAGTAAAAGGCAGCTACTGAGTAGATTTTTCAGTGGAACACCAAAAACAAATTTTTTTGGTTCTATTCTGTAATGCTATCAGTACTCACATACTACTGATATCCCTTTTCACTATATGTCCAATTAGCTGAATAGATTCATTCGCATAGCTCCTGACTTACAAATAGAAATGTTACAAATTTTCATTCCCAGCCCACATCATTTAATATGTATTAAATTTTATTAACATTTTGTATTTGCTGTCCCTAACTTTAACATCTGTATGTACAAGAAATATACTGAGAAAAGGTTTGCCATGATCAATTTACAAAACAGGAAAGAAGATTATCTAGGAATAAAAGATAGATAATATCAACAAAACTAATTTGGATGCAGTTGTACAATGGTATAATTATCGCAAGAACAACAGATTAAGACCATGGCAACTAGACGGAAGTCCAAAATACAAAGGGAAATAGTACACTGCAAGGTCAGTTTTTACTAGAAAACAGGCAATGGGAACAGCCCTTCACTGAAAAGGAGGTTTAGAAAATATATTCACCCTAAAGTTGAATTCAGCTGTCTAAAGTGAGATGTTAATTCATTTGAGTATCCAGCCATGGCAATTAATTTCTAGGGTGGCAAGTATGCAGAGTGAAAACAGAACGACTGTCAATTTTCAATATAGGCATAACATTCGCCCAGAGCAAAATAGGTGCTATATGACAAAATTACCAGAGTCTAAGACTATTTTGACACTCGGAAGACAATGATGAGGGCCCATAGAATGGAATACAATTGATTTGTGTCCCCCTCCAATTCATTGCACCTCCTTCATTCCATTGTATTTCCCAAATCAATAGTAGCTTAAAATCAATTTCATGTTATAAAATGTTCTTATCCGTTGTAAGATGAAATCAATAGCAGCCAGAGTGGAGATACAATAGATACATACATGACTGTAGACCAATTTTTAAAGAGAAGATTGAGTTTTGGGGAAGGTGAAAATTATTTTGTGAGCTTTTTAATTATTTTCATAACATTATGGAAGAATATCATTACAGAAATATCCTTTTTAAAAGATTGCTCTTCAAATGGCTTCATATTCAAATATGACAAAAATCAGATCGTTCAGCCAGAACATTAGTTTGTGGTCAATTATACCCCTTTTTGTGTGCACTGCATGTGCTTTGCAACAAGACCCCGGGAGGGGGGGGGGGGGGGGGGCGGCACTCAAATTTTCTTGGGATGTGGATGTGCCTCTGCCAGTCTCAAAACAGCTAAGGAGCTAAATGGCTATTGAGGAACAAATTTTTGAGGGTCTAGGGAGCTAAAGAGCTCATGGGCAGAGCAAATTGGGAGGGTCTAAGGAGCTAAAAATTAATTGGTAAATCCCATTTTGGTGCTGAGCTGAGTCACCGGTCGCAGTGCTCTTGAGCGAGTACGTCTTCATATGGTTTTTAACCCTGTAGTCGCGTGCAGATTGAGCATTGAAAGGTTGAAAATGGGGGACGTCACAGCAGCACATACCTGTGTGACATTATGTGTGAGTGCCCCCCCCCCCCCCCCCGGCAACAAGACTGAGTTGATTTCTATCACTGTGATCATTTCAAAATCTCAGAGTATACATCAATTTGTATTGACTACTATCAACCTCTTGCAATTGCTTTGAACAGTTTCTTTCACTTTGTAATTGCAGAACTCAAGTTTATTTCTAAGCTACAGGTTCATGGAGTATGATAGATTAAAATCCTGCATAAGGACCAATGTAATAATGTGCTAGAGGAAAAGAGTGTTATTATTAAAGAATAAATGTTATAAGCTAGAGCTAATCCTTAATCATTTATTTATTTACAGAAGGATAAACTTACCTAACATAGGCTTGATTTCCCTTACAAATGAGAAATATACAAATCCTCTCCCCTTTCCACATACATCAGTCCATGCATGGAGGCTTCCTTCCCAACCATACAATGATATGAAAGTTTACCTCTCCTAGTTTTTCTCTACATCACATTCAAACATTTAAATTGCTCAGCAGCCGCTCACACAGATGGAAAGGGAGTTAATAGGCTTTCATGGTTTGTACAAGTGATTGTAAAGCTGATTTCATTCAAATGTTATCCTCTCCTGTTGTTCAATGACTAAACAAAGAAACACAGATGTTTATATAGAATCCCTTCCCTGACTCCTTTACTGTTTGGGAGGTTTAAAAGTCTCTCTCTCTCTCTCTCTCCCTCTCTCTCTCTCTCTCTCTCTCCCTCTCTCCCTGCCAGGCCCCTTTCATTACCTACCCCTTTAGCTGCAGTCAATCTACAGACTTTTCCCCTTTTACGTCTGTACATCAATCTTTTTAAATTGTGAGGGGGGGGGGTCATCAAATCTATAGTATTTTCTCCACTTTTTATTTATTTTTTCAATCTGTCAATCTACCTTCCCATCTATTTATCTATTAATCTATCTTTCTATTTGTACAACTTTTTTTTATTCTGCAGATCCTAAGACTTGCAAGAAATTAACCTGAGGGCATTTTTAATGACCTATACTGTACTCCTTAACATTATAGAATATGTTTTAGTCATGTTTGTGCATTTCAAAAGATAATGCATGTACATGTAGCTACTTATTTTGCCTTTGGTTTCTTTCTAGTTACTGCAATTAAGTTCTATAATTATACTACCTTTTATCATTCTATTAATCCTGTTCATTTATATATTCATACATGTCATTAGTCTAGAATCTCAGAAACATGAGCATGTATGAAATTTATTGGTACTCCTTTTCCTGCACAACAAATATACCCATTCTAAAGGTGTCTGTTTACCTTTCATGTGTACTTCCAATTACAATTTTCATTGTACACTTTGTTCTTTCTTGTTTGTTACTCTTTCTGTGAATTTACGTCTACGATATATACTCTAATGCTCACATAAACATTTCCTTTGTTGACTAACACTAACGTGGGACATTTCTCTGTTACTGCATTAGCTAGTCTTCTTTTCCTAACCCGCTCAATGCTGCAGAGGGAATTTAAATGCCAAAATTCTGATCAGTATTTTCTTTTTTTTTTCTACTTAGAAGTTGTGTTTCTGCTTTAAATAGACTTATAGATTGCAAACTTTGATATCAGGGAACACTACCTTTATGAAAATGACTGGTGGACAACCTAAATAATGATTTGATCATGTGTAAATATTTACATCTAAGTCTGAAAAAACACATTTGAAAAAAAATAAATCAGATATTATATTGACTATGGTGCTGAGGACTAAACCAGGGTAACTATAGATTATATTTGAACTTTTTAAGATACAGATATAAGCATAATGTAAGGATACATCTCCATAGCCATAGTGACTTCTCTCTTTGTCTCGTAGGCATCAAAGAGTTTGATGAGTCTTCTATGATCTAACATTCCCATGACTGCTATTTCATTCCTGACTTCCTCCCACATCCCAGCCTTCACACGGATTGTCTTGACTGCACACTCGCTACCGTCTGCCTTAGAGATACCTTTATAAACCACACCATATGCTCCTCTGAAATGAGACAAAAACATTTTCACAGGGTTCATACACTTATACATTTTCAAAATTCCAAAACTTTCCCTGACTTTCCAGGGCAGAAAAATGCAAATTTCCATGACTCATCGATCATATGTGATGTACAACTTACATAAAAAGCATGCAGATTAAAAAAGTTACAAAGCTTATCTGGGTGCCATGAATACAGGGCCAGCCTGAGCATGAATTTATTAACATTAAAGATATCTTAATTAAAATGATTTTCCATGACTTTCCAGAAGAAATTGACAAATTCCCTGACTTTCCAGAAATTCCCTGACCCGTATGAACCCTGTTTTCATGAAAAACAAATAATCATTTTTCATCGGGGGGTGGGGTAGTGACAGAATAAGTAGAGAGCCTTTTCATGAGATAACTTTAAATGTATTGTGTAGCCTTGCAGAAAAGCACTTTAAAGTTGATAGTGCATTTTAATCTTAATTGAATAAACAAAATCAAAGCAAGAATCATAATTGAAAGGTAAAGTTTTAAATAGTGATAAATCTGAATAGAAACATATAGACAAGTTCAAAAGTTTTTGCCAATTCTCTTTTTAATTTCCCATCTTGTAATTTTATAGGAGTAATATGCTCTTGCCATAAAACTGTTAATGTTCAATGCATGTGTTGTGTATTACATGCAGGATTGTGGCAAAGTCTGTCCTTGCTTTTCTATTGAGCAATCTTACTGAAATGAAGTTGTATCCATTAAAATCAAATCAAATCAATTTTACTAGTCATCACAGAAATCTGTGATGACTTCTTTTTTCTTCTTCTTTCATACTTCTTTTTTCATACTTACCTTCCAAGTTCTGCCAGGAGTTCATATTCCTCTTCAACCGTAATATCTTTCTTGATAAACACTCTCCTATATCCATCTGGTCCAGCTAATTACCATCACAGAACAAGAAAAGAAAAACAAATAGACAGAATGATATATTCACAGAATGATATGTGAATTGAGAAGACAGAGACAAGGATAAAAAAGAATCAGCTTAATGAATATTTCCATGAAATTGGAAATTATGTCTGCAAGTATTGAAAGTCTTTCCTCCCTGTTCCTTTTGAATATTTGAATCATTAATTGAGAAGACAGCGACAAGGATAAAAAGATTTTACCAGAATAAAAGCAAATAAATTTACTATTCATATTCATTTTAATATAATTTTGTCACTGTTTTTTTTGTCCTAAATTTTCACTTATTGGGGACAGTCAATAAATCAATTTAGCATCAATTCTAATATGGATTTAAATTGTAGTGTTTTTAACTTCAAGAATCTGCAAAGTGTTGGTATTCATGGTAAACATTTAAAAGAAATCTTGCTCTTGTGATACTAAAAAGAAATAGGAAAGTAGAAAGATAGAAGATAAAAAGAGAGAAAGCTAGAAAGACAGAGAAGTGAATGGCAAAAAGGTGTAAGATAGAAAGATGGAACAAAGAAATATAAAAAGATGAAATTATAAAAAATATAAAGAGTTTGAAAGATAAAGAGACAGATAAAATGGATGGGAAAGTAGAAAGATGAAAAGATTGGAATAAGGAAAAAAGTATAAGAAAAGAAAAGAAGAACAGAAAAATGAAAGAAATCCCCAGAGAGGAACATACATGTGACATAGATTTCAGCTGAATGTGAAGCACTGCCGGCTATGTTCGTAGCTTCTAGCGTGTAAATCCCACAATCGTCTTTGTCAAAGTTGTTGATCTCGATAGCGAATCCTTCTTCTCCTTCATAATAGAACTGATACCTCTCAAAGTCTTCAATGATGTTGCCATCTTTAGACCAGATAACTTCAGGTTCAGGGATACCATCTATGCTGCATTCCAGCCGAAGAGACTGACCAATTGTTGCTTCTGTGTCTTTGAAAGTCTCCACAAAGTGAGGAGGCTCTGTGAAAAATAACATGGAAATACAATTATAGGAACATTTAGTTAATTACTTGAGCATGCATAAATTTTGTCAGAAAATTGTGGTTGAGTGAAAAATAGATTCTAAAATAAGGAAAAGAGGTAGAATAAGTGAGAAGTAATTTGAGGATTACAATATGTCTTATCAATCAAAATGAAATATCACTCAACAATACGAGAACTATACTAAAGAATACAATAAAAAAATTAAAAGTTTTTCAAAAGAAGGAATAGATATAGTAGATGATTTTCTTTAAATACTGTTAACTTCTTCTTCTAGACTGTTCTTCCCCCGGTATTTGGGGATCAGCGGCTGACCGCAGGTTGGTTGGTTGATTGGTTGGTATCCAACTACTTTATGTTACATTGTATATCAAACTGCCTTTTCCTTCACTCAGTGCGAGTAGTGGGATGAAAAGCACCATTCAGCCTACAGTTAAATGATTTCCTGATGAAACATCAACAGATGATCAGGCAAACAATGCCAAGGGGCCCTTGGTGGCTTTTTAAAGTGAAACCTTGTTCATGTCAACCAGAGACTGGTTTGTGATAATAAAGATTCAACACTGATTAGAAGAAACAGGAAGTGGACAAGGAGCATCAAAAATAAACAGGAAATAAACATGAAAAGGTCAGGAAGACAATTTAACTGTATTGCTTAAATGGAAAAGGAAAACACATGGGTATCAAGAAGCTATTAAGCTTATCTTAGTTCATTGCCATTCAAAATACATCAAAAGTCAAATTTACATTTCAAATATACAAATATCCTGCATGATAAATCTAAAATGCAGTCCACTTGTCTACGTTGTCATATGTCAAATGATCATTGATTTAACTATAATCGAACTGTTTATAAACTAATGATTTAAATGGGTACAGAACCAGTTCTTTCCTTCTGAAGAACATCACAAGGCTGTAAGTATATCTCCCATATAATGTGAGCCAAATAAAACTAAAAAAAAAAAAATTGTCTTATCTTTCACCTTTACGTTAATAAAAACTTAAGAAAGTGTGTGAGTAGTTTTTGCTCAAATCTTTCATGTTTAACATGCAACACATCTTACCTGCAACATCAAGATAGAGTCTACAGCTAGCCTCTCCATGTTCATTGGTAGCTATACACCTGTACTCTCCTATCTCATTACTTGTGACCTTTAAGATCTCTAATGAGCACACTCCATTATCTTGGGAAGAAACCTTGAGGTTGTCTGTGTTCTTGAGGATCTCCTCTTCTCTCATCCACACCACCTTGGGTTTGGGTTCACCAGACAAGGTACAGGAGAGTGTTGCTTTGCCATCCTTCACAGCAAACACCTCCTCTGTGGTCTTCACAAACAGCGGCTGGTTCCCTAGAATTTGAAATAACAAGATTTGCTTTCTCATAACAGGGGCAGATCCAGGGGGTGGCCGATTGGCCGCGGTCACCCCTTTTGGAACCCAAGGGTGACAAATTGTTCATGCCCTCCCCCTTTTGAAAAGTTTTTAGGGTAAAATACATGTGAAAATGCAGAGGACCCTTTTTTTGGGGTAAAAGAGACTCCTGAAAAAGCTGACTCCCCCCCCCCCCTTTTTGAAAATTTTTGGATCCGGCCCTGTTAAAATCATGATTAAAAATGTTTTCATTAGGTTTTTAATACTCTTTCCATGGCAATCAACATTTTCCACTAAAATAAATCTTCTCTTTGCATGACAGCTACATATGCTAAACTGATAGATGTACATATTATTACTATGTCCTTTGGATAACAAATACATTTTAGTCTATAGATAACAGAATATGAGCACGTTATGATAACGATTCATGACTACTTGCAGAATCTATACAGGAAAATGTGTACAGTTTATAATTAGATATGAATATCTGCTTGTCATCTCTCACACTGCTCAGTTATGCAATGATGATACTGAATACATGATGTACTTATTTCTTGGAAGCATACTGCCCTCTTTGGATTAAAAACATTTAACCTACACTTTATTCTAAATGAATTCAGGTTCTTATCAACTTGACTTAAGGCAGCTACAATAGTGATACAGAGTTGCTCAAAAAGAAGTGCCTAGAATACAAATGATACAAACATGTGTGCATTTTGCATTCCAGACACATCTTTTTGTATCACTCCTTTTTACTCAACTACCTAAGATCAAATGAGCTGAAGATTGCATAAATGAAAGATAATCCAGTATCTGTAATACTGGATGTAATTCAACTTCACTGAGGTTGGAAAAAAAATTAACTGACACACAGGAACTGAGTACATAAACCTATACACAACATGTAAAACAGCAGTCAAAAACTTATTCAGATGAATAATTTTTTCATTTTAATACTACATAGGAAATCAATCTTTTCAACAGTTTTTTTTGGGGGGGAATAAAAGTCTCAAATTCCCCCCCCCCAAAAAAAAAAAATCACTACAGAAAGTGTGTACCATATTAATTGCAATACCATAACAGATTTCCCAATGCTTCAATGCACTATCACACTGCAATTAACAATTCTTATCTATTTCATTGATTTTCATTTTAATAGGGCCATTTCCTTTCTCTGTAACCCTTTCTAAAACAAAAAGTTCACAAAACCCTATTCTTCCAAACTAAAAAAATAATAACACAAAAGAAGAGAGAATGATGAAATTTATGAATAAATCAACATCTGGACAGCACATTCCAACTATGATGTAACACTCATGTGTTTTATTGTTATATTTTCATATATCATGTTTGCATATTTCTCATACTCTGAAAGGGGTTGACAGAAATGAATAAATAAAAGTTCCAAGTTTAAAAAGTTCAAGTTCAAGTTCAAAAGTTCATACAATATACAATTTCAGTAGGTTTGGGGCATTCACGTGTACTGCACCAGGAGGTGATGAGGAAGGGGAACAGTCAACAAACTTTGATGAAACACACACAAAAAACAGACAACTTTACAATAAAGAAAGGCAAATAAAAGAGATATAATTTAATGAAAGGTTGAAAATTGGGAAGAGATGCAGTGGATAATTAAAATTTTAAAAAGGAAGTCAGAAATTCACATCAATGTGTAAGGTAGTCAAGCATTCATTAACCTAAGGATGAACTCAAGGAAGGCTGGTACGCCTACCAAAGTCACATGCTATTTTTCTGGGGTTTGGGGAACTACACTCTAAATTTCCAGGACTCAAATCAGAGACAAATCCAAAATTTGATTAAAAATCTTAATCTTATGGATTTAAAAATTAACCTCATTGATTATTATTTCTTAATCTAATTTTAGATTTGTCCCTTATCACAATCTCTGAGATTTATTTCTAATCTAAGAAATTTAGAGTGTTGGGTCATTCTTCAATAGGGTAAGGGTTAGGCAAAGAATAGGAGCATTCAATTTCAATTACTGGAAAGGTTGGAGGAAAGATTCAAATCACAACTAATCAACTCCTAGAAAAGTTTTTTTTTTCTAGATTAAGAATCTGCATGGCCCCACCAGGTTTTTAAGACATGACTCAAAATTGAATTTTCTTTCCTAAATTTGATTTCCATCTTGATTCAAATAGTGTTCCTTGTCTTTTTAATTTGTTAATCCATTTGAAATTCAGAGATAAAAATTTTTTAAAAGTTTTATTTTTCTCTCTGTAAATATGAGACATACATGTAAGTTGAGACATTCTAGCATTAGAAAATTGAATATAATGCTGAAAGGGGAAATCTTTTCAATTAAGACTTTTTAAAATTGAATATTCAACAAGAATGAGTACAGATTAGACTTAGAAGAAATATATAGTTGAAACCATTATCTCATTTTAAGCATTACGATTTTTATGTTGCTTAAAGGAGAATGGAACCCAGGCATTAGTGTGCTTTCAGTGAATAGAGATGAACAAGAAAGATAAACAGTGAAAGTTTGAGCAAAATCAGACAATCTGTTCAAGAGTTATGAATTTTGAAAGTTTAAGTAAATCCTTATTATAGGGATCCTTGAGTTTGCAACTTTGCCAGCATTTATGATGTCATCACGGACAACTCTCCATTCATTTTGTGTATGATTTTTCAAAAAAAAATTGATTTATATGAAATTTTGAGTCAGGAATCAACATAATTCTTCCCAAAATGCTTGCAGAACTGATGTAGCCATGTCATACTCAAACAGTAAATCAAAAGAATTTCTATTTTTCTTGAAAATGCAGAAGATGTTAAATTATGTGCACAAAATGAATGGAGAGTGTCCACTATGGCATCACAGATGCTGGCAAAGTTACCAACTCAAGGATCCCTATAATAGGGATTTGCTTAAACTTTCAAAATTCATAACTCTTGAACAGATTGTCCGATTTTGCTCAAACTTTCACTGTCTATCTGTCTTGTCCATCTCTATTCACTAAAAGCACACTGATGCCTGGGTTGCATTCTTCTTTAAGTAGAGAAAATGGTGGTTTCAGCTGTCATTTGCAAAGATCTTGGTGCAATGAATCAACGATTATGTCAAGATCACAAAATATCATTCACTTCAGAGTCTTGATAAGCTCAAAAGAGAAATTAAAGAATGCAGGATGGTCAGATCAAAAATCAAAAATAAGAAATGGAAGAAAAAGTGGAAGAATCACATCAGAGATTGCAAGGAATTGGAAAGATGAATTCGGTGTTGAAGCTTTAAGGTTCAATGCAGCTTTGTGCAAAATGGCAGCAAAATGTCTTGCTAAAGAAAAGAATTATGGGTAACCTTTGTTGGCTGTGTTGTGTGACTGTGAAGGCGAATGTCTAGCTTTATTCCCTGAAAGATTGGAGGAGAGAAAAAGAGCACAGTCTGAAGGAAGAACCTTAAAGAATTCATGCAAAAAGATTCAGATTTTTATCCACCTCGTCACTGTTTTATTGATAAAAAGTACATGCACTTGACACTAAAGAAGGGACAAGATAGAATTGCAAAGGAAAAGGAGTAGATTCAAACATGTACATGTTCATATAGCCAAGATTCTAGGCTGAATGAATTTGCATCACCTTTCCAATAAAAATGTGCTTCATTCAGTATTACTCTAATTCTCTGTCAACCTAGAATCTAGGATAAAGTTTACACTGCTTAAGTGAGAGGTAAATAGTACAAGAAACAATAGTTCATGTAAAAATACACATACACATGATAGGTTGATACCATCACATTACTAAAGAACGATAACTGAAAGTGGCATTGACTATGGTATTATGGATAGAACTTATGAATGAGAGACATGAGATACATGGACTTGAACTACATGTGAAAACATGCAGAGGTACCACAGACTACCAAAAAAGCAAGTCAATCTTCCAGCATCCCCTTTCCAGTCTTTAATCCTGGTCTGATCCAGTCCAGTGTCATACCCTCAACATAACCTGTATGGTTGAGATGCACTCTTACTATAACCTGCTTAGTCCAGCCAAATGCCAAAAAAACCATATCTGCTCTACTCACGTCCCTATGAAAAAAATAAGTCTATGGTCACTTAACCACACCCTTTCCAGTTCTGCCCCTATCACATGCTGTCTGGTCCAGAACTGTACCTCAGCCTACCACAAAATCCAGTTAAATACCTTGCCACTTCTTTCTTGTCCAGTAGAACCCTTATTACATCCCATTTACTCCAGTCAATTCATTCAATCTACTCCAGTCATGCCCCACTTCATCTTCTTTTGTCTACCCAACCACACCATGTTTCAATTAGTCACACCCCTACTTATACCCTTTTTGGTCCAGCCCCATCCAACCACACCTACTCCAGTCATGCCCCACCTCATCCTTGTTTGTCTACAATATCATAACCTCTTCGGTCCAGTCACATCCCTACAGTACACTGCCAGCTCCAATCAGACATCTTCCTTCTTACCCACATCCTTGAGCTTGATAAGATCCGACTCCTCTCCTGGCTCGCTGATCCCGCTCTCGCTCTCAGCACGCACCCGAAACATGTAGGCGCCTTGCGGGTCCAACTCCTCCACGCAGAACTTGGTGTCTAGGATGTCCGAAGCGATGAGTGTCCACTGCTTGCTGTAGGTGTCTTTAGCTTCTAGGATGTAAGAGAGCTGAGTGGGGGACTTCTTGACAGGTGCAGCACCCCACGTTAAGGTGATACCGGTCTGATGGATGTCAGAGATGCGTGGCTTACTACCAATCCATGCACCATGAGCTAAATGAAAAGAACAATATTCATGGACACAGATAAATGATGAAAGGCTGCTTTAGGGTAAAAACTACAGGTAATTGGCAATGGATGATGCCCTTCACAAGATACAAGAGTCATATCATGGCCATTAACCTGTAGACTAGTGAATTATCTTATTCCCATCCTGGGGGGGGGGGGGGCACTCAGTATATAATGCGTGGTGGGTATGTGCCACGGAGAAGACCCCCATTTTTACACTCAAATTTCCGTTCCAAAGCGTAGCATTTTTATCTTATTGAGAAAAAGAACAAAGAAAGCCGTTCCAAAGCATAGAATTTTCTTCTTATCGAGAAAAAAGAAGAAAGAAATCCGTTCCAAAACTTCACATGTTTTTCGTTACGCTGTTTCGGCCGCATTGATCCGCTACAATGAGCTGCATTTTTGGTGAAAAGCGGCCCGCAGAGCGCTGTCCGACCATCGCTTCTGCGCGAGCGCACCCGGCGCCCGTGCCGCCGGGCTAGCTGCATGCACGTATGCCCGTTCCATGCACACTCACACGCAGGCGAACCGTTCCAAAGACCCCCCCGTTTTCACAAACATTTGTAGTTCCAAAGCCCGTTCCGAAGACCCTCCTTTTCACAATAAGCCCGTTCCAAAGCCCCCGTTTTTTTGTCTCGCCCACGGCACATACCTACCACTTTTGGGGTTGAGTGCCCCCCCCCTCGGATTCCCATAGGCTTTATACAAGGGCTACCCGGCTCGTAGACATGGAAATGCTGAATAATGCTTTAACCACATCAGGCCAATATTCCATTCAAAGCTTTTGCACTTTAAAGCAAACATTGATTATTATTTCACTTTGATATTAGAGTTGAAATAAGGTGAAATACATTGAAAAGCTGAAAAGTTGAAAAGTTTTCAATTTACTTAATTGGATTCTTCTAACAGATAGGAAAAGGAAATATAACTTCATTGGAGTGCAGTGTCCAGTGTACATCAATTTCAGTCAAGGGGAACTAATGCAAATACTTAAAAACCCAGATGGCAATCAGTTTGATTTATCCCTTGAAACTATCTCCAAATACCATCTCAAGTACATCATATCTACCAGTGAGTAGAATCACATACAATATATAGCATGCAGCTGTTACTAGGAAGAAGCCCTGGTATTAGCACTGGCCAAGACTGAATATAAATAGCACTCATTTTTCTTTCTCTCCTCCTACCAAGCTAGGACTAATAAACACATACACATCTGACCTATTTCTCTTTGGCCTCATACTACCTCAAGAATCTTCAAATGACTTTCAAACAAAATTGGTAGAGTCTGAAATATAGTCATCCTGTTATCTTGTGCTTTCAGTTAGACCTTGGCAAATATATTTTGATGTATAAGATATCTTAAAAGTACTTTGATTCTGCTTTTGTGAGGTCGAGCTCTTCATTACATATTTCATAAAAATATTTGAAGGGGCTAGCTATAGAAAATACGATTATTACCAAATATTTGTCGTGTAGTAATTTCCTTCAGTATTTCATCCTATTAGATGATACAAGCAGTCTGATATCAATTTCTTTCTTCTTTTTTTTTTCATTTTCTAGATTTGGTAGCAACTCCAACATTCACATTACACTAATCACTTTCTAAATGTAAAAAAAAAACCACAACAGTTCGACAGTGTCTCATAAGTTCAAATCTACTGCAGATCTACCATATTCTAAAATATCTCTGAATAATGGGGTGTTTCTCATTTTCATTATTCTGCTCAATTCAACATTTTCAGGATAAGGTAAATTCTAGGACTGTTTGAAATCTAGATTGTTAGTAAAGTTTATGAAAGGAGACTAAGGAAATCTGACAACTTCCATGAAGTGCAGTATAAGGCATAAAAGCAGAATAAAACTCATTTTCCAATATCAGAAACTACTAGAGGGCACAATGT
Source organism: Echinometra lucunter (assembly GCA_029962745.1). NCBI lineage: Eukaryota > Metazoa > Echinodermata > Echinoidea > Camarodonta > Echinometridae > Echinometra > Echinometra lucunter. The sequence goes on from CM057153.1 coordinate 2,627,578, forward strand.
TATAATGAGAATGATTTATTCTTCATGGCACACAAGACAAAGTAAAAATCCGCTAAATCCCCCTCAAATTTTGATCTCGTTCCCATCTAAATCTTATTTTCAACTGCTACCCTATATTTCATTGACCTTGTTGTTGCTCTACGGGAGCTGTAATTCAGCATGGTGGGATGTAGTTATAGAGATCACATGAATGTGATGTATCACCCTGTTCTAGGAATCATTGGAATGTCTCAATGTGCTGTAAACATGCATGTTATGTTTGTCTTGCTCTAGTCATATCATTATGTTTCCTGTTCTTGCACATGATTTTTTCATTTGAATATTCTCTTTCCCTCTCCCACTCTTTCTTTTTTCTTCTCCTTCTTCTCCTTCTTCTTTCTCTCCCTCTTCTCCTTCTTCTTCTTTCTTCTTCTTCTCCTTCTCCTTCTCCTTCTCCTTCTCCTCCTCCTCCTCCTTATTCTTCTTCTTCTTCTTTCTTCTCCTTCTCCTCCTTCTTCTTCTTCTTCTTCTTCTCCTTCTTCTCCTTCTCCTACTCCTCCTCCTCCTCCTCCTCCTCCTTCTTCTTCTTCTTCTTCTTCTTCTTCCCTCTTCACCACTCATCTTAAACTTATACATTATGCAATGTCACAATCGATTTCCTTTTTCCTATCCCAGTACATCTTTAAAGTTATGTTGTAGTAGTATTGAGGCTTTTCTACAGCTTGTCTCCCTCCATTTTGGGGGTCTAACCCAAAGTTGTAATCTTTTTAATCTATGTAAATGCATTCTCAAATGTTAAGCTATTCCTCCCTGTTGTATTCATAAAGAGAAATAAAAGCTAGATTCTACTAAAAACAAGATACCATATAAATAATGACAATTTCAAAATTCTTTCTCATTATCCATGAATCTCTTTTTCAACTTTGCTATTCCATTTTCAGTCTATTCTGAAAATGTATCAAAACCTACTACACTTCATTAATACCACATTTACAATCACTCTGTGTCCTGCCGTCATTCTCTCTCTATTTCTCGCTTCATTTTCTTTTTCCCTCTCTCTCCAATATCTGTACTTTTCTTTCTTTTTCTCACTCATCTTTCTGATTATCTCTTCTTATCTCTCTCTCACCCCAATTCTCCATCTCTGTATTTCTCTCTCTCCATCTCTCTCTCTCTCTCTCTCTCTCTCACTTCCCCCTCTCTCTTTCTCTCACATCATTCTCTTTAACTTCCTCTTTTCTTCTCTTCCCATCAACACGTCTTCATGTCAAATTGTTTATAGCTACACAGCAATACATTCATCACACACAGAGCTCTGACAAGATCAACTTACATGCACTGGTATTTTACAGGACAAGGAAGAATGTGACCCCATTCAAATCTACATCCACTACAGACTATGCTTACTACCATACTGAATAGAGAGGATCCTTAATTCTATACCAACTCTTACTACATCTGGTAGCCTATGCTTTGGTGCACATATCATATATCCCACTCCTGACTCCATCTTTAAGGAGTATGCAAAACAGACATCAAAAAGAGGCTGAATTACCTAATACATTAACTGAGATATTACTTTTTCCCTTTTAAGCCCTTCTCATAAAGCATATTCTACACACTAGAAAATTTCAGAAAAAAATATAATTCAAACTTACAGTAATTGACAAGTACCAGGTACTCTTATTCATTTCTTAACCCACTGCATATGAAAACCATATGGTCCCTGTATTAAGGCTATGAGAGTGAGAGAATTCAGTTGTTGGTGACTTAAACGATAGCACCAGGAGATACAATTGTTCAGGTAACATGGAGCACGCAGGCCATGGATAATCAAAGGGTTGTGATATTGCCTGAGGGTGACTAAAAATAAAACTGTGTAAATTCTCATAAAACTTATCTCTCCAAATGAGCTATTTACCTTTAAGTAGTTCAAAAATGAATTTGCTTAAATGACTTACATGTTCACGTCAGCATATCGATACACTGTAACTAGATATTACAATATCTTACACTTTATTAATCAAGAGTTTTCAGTGACTTGACTCAAATATAATGGTTCACTTTTAAAAAGGTCTCCCTGCAATTCCTATTATTCTTTCCATCAGAGAAAGTTTACACTAAGTGCAAAATAACTCAAAGTAATGCAAAGTCAATATCTCTAATCATGATATGCTGAAAAATCTATATTCTTTATCAAAAGTTCCTGAACTGATTACTCTATCATTCCTTTACTACCAAGGGTCACTCATGGAAAACCGTTTTCCTGATGGGTTAGTAGGGCAATGTACAGCTTTTCTTCATTATACTTTAGGAAGCAATGAAATAGTTATGTATTCTAAAATACTTCTTGATACACAGCATTTTTATCCACCTGCATTGGGTTCTACTACATATACTTTAGTTTTTAAATCTAGTAAATATATTGTAACAGCATTTACTTTGACCTTATTATTTTGCTTGTTCCAGTTTTCTCACTTCTGTCATTATATATCTATTTCTACTACTGTTCAGGTTCATAAGTGTCTTAAAGTAAATAAGATGCATCATACCTTCAAATACTAAATATATTGTCTGCAATTAAATTCATGTAACTGACATCATCTATAATGTCATTTCTCTTCATTTATACATCAGTAAATCTACAATCATACCAATGGTCTTAGCACAGGTTAAAAATAAATTCATAAGTTTGTCCAATGTCCAGATCTAAAAGAGGACCTAAAGTTTGATGCTTTATGATGTTGATACCAGTCAAAAAGTGAATTCACCTAATGTTACATTCCATGGATACCTGCTCTGTGGATCACACGAGGGAACTTTAAAAATCTCTAAAAACCAGAAATGGAAGTTGTTGAACATGTCACATTCCTGACATTCACTTTTCAGTTCCATGATATATCAATCTATTTCTGCTAGTCATGCAACTTCATAATTGCACTGCATGGACCTCACTTGTCATTTTTTATGAGATATGTGAACAGTTCTACATGAACTTTTTTCAGTCACTGCTTTCTGATGCATTGCTGAGATCAAGGGCAACCAAGTCATTGTTTTGTCATGTACAAGTACATATGTCTATCCTATTTCATATATAGTTTGGCACAGAAGTTTACACAAACCTTGAGGAATAACAGATTACTTCACATTTTCAAAATTTCTATAATTCCTGTTAGAATTAAGTCAATCATATTTTCTCAAGAGTAATCTCATTTCATGTACATGCCTAAAACAATACACAGAAACAAAACTTGTTTGTCCTCTTGTGTAAAACTGGGCAGGAATAGTGTGAGGTACATCACAGATATTTGGACCTAACTGTATATCATAGCCATACCCATTTCCCATTTGAATCAATGAATTTTAATAGAAATCTAAGACAGATCAGAAAAATTTATATTCTAACATGTATACATATGAGGCATGTTAGAAATCATCATGGAATACAAATTTAAGAAATGCAGACCTAACACCAAAATTTTACAACTTTATAAACAGACTTTAATAATCAAATTATTGTAATTCAGATTCATCTGATGTTTTTTAATCCATTAGTTTTCTGATTTGATATATGATTAAAACTGTCTTCTTAATCATGGTAAATTTCACTTTACTATTTTTACTGACAAAAGGCTAACTTTTATGAAATGTTGAAATTTGATGCTTAAGGATAAACATACATGTATATCCAGGTACACGTACATACAACATGGATAAGGTACAAACGATTTCAGACATGATAAAATGGTTACATCTTTGTCCCATCAATGATTAGCTCCAATTTTGATATCTTACATATGTACATAAATAAATGTCAATAAAGGGTCAGTCTTCGAACACTTTAAAAAAACTGAGCATTTTCCGAAAATAAATAAATCAAATCAAATCAGATGATAGATAACTTAAAATCTCGGCTTGAATGTTTTTGTATCCTGGGTAAGCAGATCATACTACATACACGACCACCTAGCAGGTAGGCCAACATATGGATTATCAACCTGTGATCTAATAGAAAAAGAAAATTAGAACGGTCTGTGAAAATTGGAGATTTAATACTGGTTTCTGGACGACATGGTGTTGGTTAATGTAGGTCCATGTAGGACAAGCTATAGAGTCTTCCTAAGCGCATTCCTACATGCACAGTATGTAATCTGATTACAAGTATAGTAGGGACTGGTAAAACTATTAAGAGGTGATGGAGGGAAGCTGAGAGAGGGGTTGGCAGTACAGGGAGTGGTAGGGGGAGGTATAACAAACTGAGTATGTTATGGATATGAAACAGAGTACAAATAATGACAAATTATCCTGGGATGAACCCCTTCCTTTAATCAAGAAATAAAAATATCAAAATTGATATTTTTTTTAAAAAACAGAAAGAAGCTGAGGATCAAGGACTTGCCAATGATGTCAATGTATACCACAGTAAAATATCTGAATTATAATTACGTGACTGTATGGAGCCAAGTCATAGACTTCCCATACATTGTGATGATTTTGATTCTACATAATGAAGTATCCAAAATTCAAGAGGGTCAAAAGACATATTTTCTCTGCAAGATGCAGGAAAGTCATCACATGTAGTTTTCTTATAACAGATGACTTGCAAGGTTGGTTAATCCTGATCAGTAATGAGGTACTGTTTCGACTACAGTGCTAAAAAAACAAACATAACACTTTCAGAAGGACAGCCAAAATTTTAAAAAACCAAGATTATTACCTTGATTTAATGGAAATTGTTGCTCTTTGTTTGAAAACTATATATCAAACTATATATCAAACTTCTCATACTCAACAATCACTATCTTTGTATAATCATATGACAAGATGAAATATTATGCAGTTTAAAACATCCCATTCAGGAACAGATCTACAACACCGCACTATTACGAATGTCTCTTCCATCATGAAATTGAAAATGGTGTATTAACCCAATGACTATTAGATTCTCCAATTCCCATAGGTTTAATACAGGGGCCTCCAAGTTTCTGTTGGCAATGTATTAAGTACTCATATGATGGCTGATACCAGAGAAAACTAAAACTACCAAGATAAACATTGAAGAAATGAAGGGAAATCATAGTTATGTCGTAATCATTTACCTGACTACTAAGAAAGCATGAATGCTTGTAAGTAAGCAACCAGAGGACCAATTGGTTTAAGTCCTTTCCAAGGGACCTGGTAATGAGGATTAATGTCTAAAATGCACTAGTGCATCCACTTGGTTTAACCCATTCGTGACCGAGGTCCACATTTTGTGGTTTGTCCTAATATCTTTTGATGCAAAGCCCTAAAAAATCATACCAAATACATGAGCAGAAAGAGCAAAAAATTCTACACAAACTGTGCCCATTTTGGTTGCATCAATATTCGTTGTTTGATGCTGAAAATTTTTTAAAGGAAAATAAGCATTACAATCCTTAAATTGGCAATGTGATAGAAGGTTTAAAATCACAGTTTTCCCCTGCAAATTGGCAACTTTTTGACTTCTCATCATAATTTCTGTCAATTTATATTCATTTCAGATACATGACGTTTTATAAGGAAAATGTAGCAATAAAATAAAAATGTTGGTGTTGCCAGTTTGAAGAATAAAAGCTGATCAAATTAGGCTTTAAATAATTCCTGTCACGAATGGGTTAAATGTGGGCTACCGAATTAGGAGAATACTGCTCTACCCACTGAGCTATTATGCCTCCTCAAAACACAAAAAACACAAATGCACAATTAGTATACAAATATATACAACCGTGAGAGGGTCTGGTTGGAAACTATGGTACCCGAAGTAGCGCGAATGCAACTACTTTCCTGAGGGGCACAGCCCCGAAGGAAAATGGTCGCATTCGCAATAATGAGGGCACCATAGTCTAACCACACCCTCTCAAGGCCGTATATATGTGGTTTATATCCGCCATCTTTAGTAAAGAGTAAAATCTGCACTCTATAATTAGATCTAGACCTACATGCTACATGTAGATTCTAGATCTAGATATGGATGCATACCGATAACATCAGTCATAGTGCTAAATTGCAGTGTTTGCATTGCGCGCGCGATAATGATGACATCATCATTACGCCATGGTGCCTAAATCAATGGACACACGCAAATTAATGTCGTCACAATCAAGCATGCACTTTTAGAGTGTGATGTTATACGTCGTATATAGTATCCGTAAATAGTAGTACTATTCACGGCTCGTGATGTCAGATGTTACCCTCCATGGCAAATTAGCTCATTTGCATGAGGCTAGTGGGAACTGTAATTTAAGACATGATGTGCATTAGACCAATCAATATCAGAGATTCTTATCATGACGGATATAATAATATCTATTTGTAAACTTTGGTGGTAAACTGTGAACTTATGAAGATTAAATAAGGTCTGCCTCATCATGACAAGACTAGTCTTACTCTACCTTGCTGCTATCATGTGATGTGTTGGTATAATTCAAACAGACAGCAGGGGGCTGGGCTAAGTGCTACTACATTCAGTTAGATGACACACTAGTCTCATTCCTAGAGCTTGATTACTCACTTCACTACACGTCACCTCTTAAAGGTACAGCTTACTGGTACTTCAGGGGAACGTTTCATGAAAGGACTTGTCGGATGTTTTATCCGACGTTTGTTTTATCCGACAGTTGCCATAGTAACAATGCTTCTCAGCCAATGAAAATCAAGGAAAGATGTCAGATCTGACAACTTGTCAGACAAAAAATGTTGATGAAATGCTCCCCAGAAAGTCAGCTATACTACTATGATGCTGATTCATATTCATAATCAGGAGCAGATCGGGACTCAAATGCAATCGGGGGAATTTGATGTAAAAAGCCCACTGTATCCATATCTACCAGCAATCAGACTACAACATTAATGGACCTAAAGCCAACATTAATATGGTGAGCGGGGTAAACTCCCGAAATACCCATGGTGAGCCACCCCTTCCAAGATAAAAGGACCGTGTGTTCAATGTTTCATCAAAAGCATGTTTATTTTTCAACTTTTTCGTTTCAAGCAAATTTAAACACAGCAGCAAAAGGAAGAATAAAGTTGCTCCCATTGGAGAAAGTTAACACTAGGACATTTCCCTTTTCTCATATAAAATGGAAAACCAAAAAAGATAATTTCAATTCTATAAGTAGACTATATCAAGAATGGGGAGACATTAACCCAATAAATTCCAAGTTCCATCATCCCTCCATGCTCCATGTATGAACCATATGACCCCCCTACACACTTAGAATGAAAGGTTCAATTTTGCACCCTAAATGCAACACTGGCACCACCTTACACGAAAAAGGTGCAAAAATGCACCCATTTGTACTTGTTTGCACCCGGAAATGCCCGTCTGTACCCTTAAAGGTGCAACTTTGCACATTCAAGGGTGCAAAATTTTTGCATTCTAAAAAGGGTGTAAATTTGCACCTTCCCTAAAGAGTACAATACTGCACCCTCAAGGGTGCCAAATGTAGCTCATATACCCCTGAAGGTGCAAAATGCCTCTTAGGGTGCAAAGTTGTACCCATAAAGGAGCTCCAAGTGTTGCATTTGATGGATACAAAATTGAATCTTTTTTTTCTTAGTGTGTAGGCAATGGATAAATGTTATCAGCATAAATCCACGATGATAATATCACATCTTAAGTAGATAACACATAACCCTCAATTCTTCAAACATTTGAGAAACTTCTGAGTTAAAAAAACACTAGGTCAGATACTAATCTTATCTTTTTTTTCAGGAAAAACAAAACTTATTTTGTAGACTTACTTGGTGAGATTCCAAACTGTTCAATGTATTTTCCTTCCTTTCCTTTATTACCTCTATGAACTGATGTCCGAACCTCGTTACCTGATAAACAAACAAATATGAGAGATATTGTAAAGGGGATGTGAGAATGATCGAGAGCATTGGAAAATGACAGAATACTTACAGTAAAATGTACTTTGGAAAAGAAAAATGAGAGAGGATTAGAGCAAATTTCAAAATTCTTTTCAAATAATTCTTGGTGTCATGGATTTTTTTTTCGACATTCATATGTGAAAAAGTACATGTCTAAAACTAATCAAAGTCTTGCTGAAAATTAAGGAAACAGAAAAAAATAAAACATGAATTATGAAGTTAACAAAGCAAATATATAATGCTATTTACAGAAAGCAGAGGTCTTGAATTAATTGCATTCTATGTAAACAAAATATCTGTACACAAAGATGCATTGCTTTGTTATAAAGTTTTTAAGTGCAAAAAGTATGATACTACACAAACTTTTAATAGGGTGAACTCTATACACACAAATGTACATCTCTAACATATGGAGTTAATCTACCATACATTCAAGAGATATGTTGAAGACAGTATAGGCCTATTGAAAGCTATTAAAGACCAGCTCGTGGAGATGTATAGGTCAATCCTGGCTCAGTTAACGATCATGTTTCTAAAGCCCAATCGCTCTTTGTAGAGCTCCAGTAGAAACGTGATCTCAGGACGGCTTATTAACATAGCTACCAAGAGGCCTGCCAGAGACTAGCAATTGGGCCTCTTAAAAGGGGGAACAAGCACACTGACATGATTAATAGACTTTTTCCCATCTTCCATTGATGACAAACACATCAAATTGGCTACTTTACCTGATGGTGTTTGTTTTGTAATAACTTATCAAAAGGAGCCCATTGTCAACTAAAATTTGTTTATTGAATTTGAACTACATCCAAATGGAGATTGTTTTCAAAAGTTTTTAATTTTTTAGTAATCTATAACAAATCAGGTAAATAATTTCATCTAAAGCAACAGATTCAGCATATTCAAGTGGTGGAAAGAACTAGAGAAAGAAGGGCTTGATGAAATACCAAATATTCTTCATACATACTAATTTCACATTTGCAAAGCCATACATTTTAACTATTTGGGGACAAGATTTGAGCTTTCTATTGCAAAAGAATGAATTTCTCCAACAGAAACTCCAACAGAAACTAACAGTCAGCTTCCCTTGTGCCATTCTTTACTGGAGGAGAGAGAGGGGTTAATGCAGGAGTGTGAAGTTCAAAAACTAACATGAATAGAAGAATAAAAGCTTACAACAACATCAACAGTATTAATAAAGAAAAAACATCAACACATGTGTCACAGTTGCAAGTGAATGTCTAAACACAGCATAATAGTTCGATGGTATTCAAAATCATCCGAACATTTAAAAAAAAAAAACTGCATCAGATAAATTGAAATAAAAATATTTACTGCAGTTCTTTATTTTACATTAGCTTGCCTTCTTATAACAAGAAAAAAAAAGTCCTATTAAAGCAAGAATTTCCTGCCCCCTCCTTTTACAGACACTTACCCTTGACCCAACGAAAATGGGGGGAGGGGGAAAAGCTCTGACAAGTGAACTCAGATTCAGACAGTTGAAAATCATCACTCCTATAAACATTCAAGCCTTACATAAATAAACTGTTTCCGAAACGTGTCTAATGGTCTACTATCAAGAGCTTCATATCAACATATTAGAGAAACAGAACATAGTACAACATTAGAGGGAAGAGAAAGGGGCAGAATAAACATTGATTTCACACTCACCTCATTCAAACATTTTCCCTATCAGATAATCATACCACGTAGCAGGCACAAGAGGTAGAAATAATATTATTATATACAGACTTCAAACCCTCCGATTATGTCTTTTGGTCCTTGCTAACACCATTAATCCACTTTGGGCAGCTTGCTAGCCGGAGGGGACTAAATCCACCATTTCCCAAATCCTGGTCTGATGACGTAGGGAATCCCTAGATATCCAACACTCACACATGCCTTGGCAAGTAATCCTAGCTTGGTCCTACCTCCTCCTTGCCCTGCCCTTTGGCCACCATGTTCAAAGCCTTGCTCTTGCTCCGCTCACCCAGTGAAGACAAGAGGAGGGATCGAGTTTGGTGACATTTGAGGTCCGGCTGCAGCTAGGGCACACACACGTCACGTCACTCTCGAGAGATGGAACAACAACTCTCTTTCCCTCAACTATTAAACTAGTCACTAGGAAATCAATCTTAGGCCGATGTATTCACACTGGACTGAGCATGGCTAAGTAAGATTAACCTGTAATCTTGCCAATGTGAAGCAAGTCTAGAGTGGCTGTATTCACACTTGCTTGACTAAGCAATGGCCCAGCAGGATAAACCCATTGTTGAGTTGCTTTATTCACACTGATTGGATTAAGTAAAAGCCAAGCACTCCTAATAAACTCCAATCTTGGCAACATTAAACCAGCTAGGAGAGGTTGTATTCACACTAATCTGACTTAGCCATCTATATGAAAAATCAATCCTTGATCATACAAATGTGAAACTAGCCTTAAGATGCTATATTCACACTAACTGGGCAAAGCAATAGGCAAGAAACCTATCATCCTGCCAACCAGTCTGTAGGCCTACCATACTGGAGGAAGATGTCTCAAGTTGCTGTATTCACACAAAATGGATTAAGCAATGACCAATCAAGCTTAGCCATTAATCTTACCCCTTTAATACAGGGAACAATGTTTGTTGTAAATTTCCATAACCTATAAATTTCTCTGTGTGAACATGCCCCTTACTCATCGAATCACCGGCTAGTATTGACCATGTTTCTCTTAAGGCTTGTTCAGATATGAGGCGACAAATTCCCGCAACAAATCCCCAAAACATTTTTAGTGTTCAGATATGGCGCGACAAACCACCCAACTTATGTCAATGAATGTGCATTGACACCTCAACTCTCAAATAAAAGTTTTGTCAATAGTCATTTGCACAAACTCATGAAAACATATTTTGCACTAACTTTTTAAGAATTTGATTGGTCTACAGCTTTTTGCAGCCAGGCAACAAAAAAAAAAAAAAAAAATCTCCTGCCTCGGCGATTTTATTTGTCGCCTCATTCCCCATTGACTTGCACACTAAAAATGTTGCAGGGATTTCTTGCGGGGATTTGTCTCCTCATATCTGAACAAGCCTTTAGTGAATGAGATATCAGCATGTTTGTATGGTTTTCCCATTTATCCAATTAAAGTCAGCTGCTTGCTGTAATACTACTACTTTCATTAAGCATGGAAAAATCTCCCCTGCATGCATTTGTATAAGATGATTCACATATTTATTTCAATTTTCAATACTAGATAACAATCCAAAGCACATATCCAATTTTTGCCCGTATGGGCCTGTTTCAATTATGCTGAGGCCCATGAAGAAGACCAATAGATACCTCTGATACATCCTGCAGCAAAGGCACACCAGAAATGATGCTCCTTTGATCTAGCTTTATTAACTCATTCAAAAATCCATTGCCTCACATTTCTAAGACAGTATCTTGCGTTCTCTTGTGAATGCAAAAATACTTATTCTTCACCTGGAGTCACCTGACCAAATCAACCCTATTTTCATTGTACATCCAATGGATCATACATGTATATGGGTGCATCACCAGGTTTGAATGAGTCTTCCAGAAAATGCTGGGTTATGGTTTTTAATGGAGTCCTATTTCAAGCTTTCTGCCCAATCAATGGATGTTTTAATGTGTTGTCTTAGCTGTGGAATGACAGGCACATGACTACAAAATGTGAATACAACATGAAGAATGTCTGGATTTGGGGAAGATAGATTGAGCAAAAGTGAGTAGGTGAAGAAAGATAAGCAAATAAAAGAAATAGGTGAAAGGAAAGAGTGAGTGGAGAGAAAAGGAAGCAGGAAAATGACTGCATTACAGGAGGTAGTAAGTTGGATAGGGGAAAGAGAAAGAAGGGAGAGATACAGAAAAGAAAAAAAGAAAAATGAATAGAAAAGTGGGAAAGAAGGAAAGGAAGAAAAAAAAGGTAAGAAGATAAAAGAAATATATAAAAGAAGAAAAAAAGAGGAAGAAGAATAAAAATAAGAAGATAAGGAAATGAGAAAGAAAGAAGAAAGAAAGAGAGAAAGAATAAAAACAAAGAAAAAGAAAAAAGAAAAAGAAGAAGAAAAAGAAAGAATGAGAAGCAAAAGATAAAGAAGGAACAAAAAGAAAAAGAATAGATGAGAGAATGATAGAAAATGAAACTGAAGAACGAAAAAAAAAAAGAAACAAGAAAGGCAAGTGGACCGCAGAGTGACTCAGTGACACCTACTGATTTAAGGATATATTTTTAATACATATGGTTGAAATAAATCTGTAAATATCACTGATGTACTACAAATATGAGATATCTACTTACAGAGATTGTCCATTTACACACTAACAGTAGAAAAACCAAGAAAGAAATCAGTGAATGTGAGAAACCCTTCTGAGTACAGACATTACCAAACTATAATGACTGTCTTTATCACTTAGCTAACAGCAGAATACCAACATAATACCAGAACCATTGTGACATCTTATATTATTTGACTTTCCAACAAGTTTCTAAAGTATTTCTTCACAGTGAAGTCCACTTCACATGTTATTTGTAATCTGTCTGATTGTTGGCAGTGCATACCACAAACAAGAAAAGTCAACAGTAATTTGCAAGACAATGGTCATAAACAAGGAGCAAATGTATTGAGGCTTGTATATTTGGAGGTATACATGTACACATATGTACATGTTATATGTATACAGGTTAACACTAAATTCTTATTCTCGTCTCTCAGTACAGGGAATATAGTCCTGGGTTGTTTCATTATTGAATTCTTAGATTCATCAATTTATCCTTATCAACCAAGCCTTGACAAAATGAACTCTGAACTAACCATTCATTTAAAAAACAGAAATGACTATATCCAAATCTGTACTAATAGCCCAGATGAGTTTGTTTAATAAATTTTTTGCTATATCAGCTCACCAAAATTTTTTATCCTTCAGTACTGATATTTTTACTATAAAAGTACATAAGAAGGGTACCTTTCAATCAAATAGTTCACCTCTCGATAAGGGAGAAAAGAGATCGCTTGTTAATCATATCACTGCCAAACACAAAATTGCTAGCAATTATTACTCACTGGGTGTTTATTGAAATTTTAAGTGAGTATCTATATAATCTTCTGGGAAGAATCTGGGAATTATCAAAATCATAACTGCATCCTTACAATCTTTCAGAATTTATCCTTTTCTCTTACTTTCTTATTTGTTTTTCCTTGGGTGCTGCTCATTTGGATGTACAAAAGAAACAATATTGGAAGTCAATACAGAGATTATAAAATGATTAGCATGTCATATACCCTTTATATAAGCACCAAACTGGCATACATCACTGAATATGAAAAGGTTAATACTATCCACTGTAGACCAGTCAGATGCAGCATTCACATCTGTGTGTTACCACGAGAAGATTTGATGAATGGTTGAAAAATAAACCATCCTCGGCAGTACTATGCACCAGACTAGAACCAGCGTTAACCAAATCATCAATCTTCTTAAAGGCATTTTGGTAATTTGGATTGAGAGAAGGTCTGCCATACAAATGCCACTTCAAAGTTCATGTTAAAGTACTTCTGGGGCATCCACGTCTTTGATGTTCTAATGATCTAAATTTCCTTAGATATTTGAATTATCAATCTACACTGGTAAACAAAGAATTTGTACGAATTATTTTCACCTGGTTATGAAAAAACAAAAGGCGACATTTCAAAAAAGTATTAGCAAACTGTTACAAAACAACTGAATGTAAAAACAAATTGATGTCCACAAGCTACACAGACAGAAAAGGTTGTTTTGTAATTCCACATGTAAACTGTCAAACATTTTAAATACCTCTCTCACGTAAAGAGGTCAGAGGAGAAGCATTCTCTAAAGCAAATCATAATTAACAAAGACACAGGATAGGCCAAGCTAGAGAGAGAACGTAGTGAAGAAATCCCAAGAGGTCAAATCAAATACCAAGTATGTCAAGATGTAGACCCAGGCGATCTTGACAACAGATGGCAGCATATAGCACTATGATGGCTTGCCCATTCAATCACTAAAAGAATTGGGTTTGTAACATCTACTTACTGTAAATCTTAAATAACTTAGTTGGTTCTTACAAAGAAAAGGAGCTAATTTCAATAAATATCTTTTTAAATGAAATGCTCCATCTCTACACGCAGGCTATAAGTAACCAGACACTAAACTTCGGGTCCTATCCCAAGGACTTGAGAAGTACAATGAACCTAGTGCAAAGCCTTAATTTTAAATCAGGAAACTTATTTCAAAACCATGTTCTCTCCACTGTGTGGTTGATCTTTGCATGGGAATGTCTTCCTATTTTTACCTTTGAAGGTTAACACTGCAGGTAGGTACCACAGAAGTAACTAACCCTAACTTCTTTTGAACATGTTGATTTTAAGGGTTTCCTTCTTTGCTTCAGACATAATGTATGGTTATAGTAAGAATAATTTGAAACTATGGGACCTAAGAACCTACCTTCAATGACCACCAGTTCAGCGATGCTGTGAGCTGTTCCTAGGTTGCTCTTGGCAACGCAAGCATACTCTCCTGCATCTGCCACCGTAGCATGTGGGATGATCAGCAAGCAGTTCCCGTTGTTTCCCCTGTCAATGAGGTAATGGCCTTGGTTGGAAGCCTCTATCTCCTTCCCATCATGATACCACTGGATCTCTGGCTCTGGAAACCCTGTCACCTTACAATCAAAAGTAGCACCACTTCCTTCCCAGCATTTTGCATCTTCCACATGTATGAGGAATGAAGGGCGGGCAGAAGAATGCGGTCCTTTGTTGCTGTCCACCCCTCCGGTCTGTTCCTCGACAAAGAGTTCAGCACTGACCTCCTTCTCCCCAAAGGAGTTAACCGCTTTGCAGGTGTACACGCCCTCATCTTCTGGAAGCACCTCCACAATGTGGAGCCGGTGGTTGAAATTCTCATGGTGAAATTTGAAGTCACCACTCTCATGGATAGGGCGATGGTTGTAGAGCCACATGACCTTGGGAGTAGGAGATCCTCTTACCTTACAGACCAGGTTAACATCCTGACCCTCACATACCGATATATCCTTGTAGAAGTCAATGAATTCAGGAGGCCGACCTGACGACTTCTTTGTCCTGTCTGGTTGGACAGTGAGCTTGGCAGAACTGGTCTGCTTCTCTCCAATTCCATTGTAAATCTCGCAGGAGTACTCGCCAAGGTCGGTGAGCTGAGCTGAGAATATAGTTAGAGTGGTGGTGTAGCCATCTTCAACTATCCTGGGGTCATGGGTAGAGTGAATTCTCTTGTTATTGTGGAACCATTTTACCTGTTTGGAGGATTACAATGAATGACAGATATAAGATCAATACTTTCCTTTTCAAACTGATATATCTTGGCAGAAAGCTACAATACAATTTCATTGTAAAGGACATTGATAGCAACTAAGCATCAATTTTGTCTTCAATTTTGATGTTTAAGCTGCATTGATGATGCCTGGTTAGTCATTCTCATAACTCTTTATAGGTTATGAATTAAAATCCAGGACTGGCACAATGTTTGGTTTGTATGGTACATATACACTGTACATGTGCCTAGAGTCAACAATGGCAGCCCAATGCTTGTGCAATTTTGTGACTAAAGCTACTAATGGGTTAACACTACGACATTATTTTGATTATGTGGAAATATTTTCCAAAGACTTAAGTTAGCAGTTTAGTTTCATGGAATCAAAACAACTTCACAGACTGAATCATAAATGGACAACTGGATAATCACAGGATCAAGAAGGTTAAGGTTTACACTTAAAGGTGTCAATACGTTTAACCAGAAAGGCAGCCAACAACTTCTGTCTTTCCAAACCGAACATTTTAAGAGACAGACATATCTGACCAATTCACATTTTCTTCTCCAAACAAGTGAAAGAAAATGGTTGAGCAGACATGTGCCTTTCTGAATAACAAGGGACTAATCAGTCATAAATGTTTTTTTACACAACAGCTTGGGTGCCCTGGATATGCATGTGCAAAGAGGAGCACTGAATAATCTAGGTGCCTTTTCCTTCGTTTTACTGGCTCTTTTTTATATAAATAATATCTGAAGCCTATAAATTTGAAATAAATTATGTATTGGAACCAAAGAATTCAAAGCAAAGATATGACTAAAAGCAGCAGACAGGCATGCTGAGTTCTGCTGAGAACCCTTATGTCAAGATACAGATGAATGAAGGGTATATGGATGGAGATAGTATTGGCATACCTGTGGTTTGGGTTCTCCTGAGATGTGGCAAGCAAATCTGACCTCATGTCCTTCTTTGATCATAACGTCTCTCACCTGGGAGAGGAACGATGCTGGTGATGTGTTCACCGTAGGAGTGGCTTTCTTCTCTGTTATAATAAGAAAAGAAAGAAGACATCTATTAACTCATTCATGACAGGAATTATTTAAAGCCTAATTAGATCAGCTTTTATTCTTCAAATTGGCAACACCAACATTCTTATTTTATTGCTACATTTTTCTTATAAAACGTCATGTATCTGAAATGAATATAAATTGACAGAAATTATCATGAGAAATCAAAAAGTTGCCAATTTGCAGGGGAAAACGGTGATTTTAAACCTTCTATCACATTGCCAATTTAAGGATTTTAATGCTTATTTTCCTTTAAAAAATTTTCAGCATCAAACAATGAATATTGACACAACCAGGATGGGCACAGTTTGTGTAGAATTTTTTGCTCTTTCTGCTCATGTATTTGGTATGATTTTAAGGGCTTTGCATCAAAAGATATTAGGCCAAACCACAAAATGTGGACTTCTGTCATGAATGGGTTAATGAAATTCATTGACAATGTCAGATGTGAGAGCCCTGTAACATAAAAATTAATTTACAATCCATTGGAATATCTATCACATCTCCATTCTGTCTATGGTCAATTGCACCATACAATGATTTGTTTCATGAATAGATTTTCGAAATCTAGTGGTCGAGCACAAACTTTCAACCCGTTGACTACTGAAATCTCAAATTCCCATAGGCTTAGTACAGGAAGCCACCCGGGTTCCTCGTAGCCAATGGGTTAAAAAAAGGCTGATTAAGGGGAAGAGCTACAAATGTACACAGGCTTATGCCTCCCCTCCCCCATCATTCAAAATGCAATTTGCACAAGCTAAGTACACAAAGGAAAATATGCATTCTGCTTCACATTTTAGACCAATAAAGCTTCTGAAAATCTGATGACCTTATTCATTTTTTCGCATAAGGAAAATATTTACCTTGAAAGATGGATAAGTTATTTTTAATGTAATGCACAAGCATGTTTCAACAAATTCATTCAATTAATTAACCATCATTCTGTCAACTATATTTTCTTCATGAGGACTGTAATTGTAATAGAAGAAAATCAAATAGATAACAGAATTAGATCCACTAGAATTTACCCTGTTCATCCTGGATTCATTTTTATCAAGTCTTGAGGTTCAGCCACGCTAGCTTAAGACATCCCAAATGAGAGGACTCTACATCTACATTGCTCCCACTACAAGTAGTAGGGCCTATATACCTGGATGACATTAAACATTTGTCTCTGGGATGCTTTTTAACTGCTGATGAGTATGTGGCATAAAACAATGTGAAGCTATCCCAGTCTACGGCGAGATCATATTTGCCAGTCCATTATTTTTAGCGGGTATTATCCCAGCGTGCAGGCATGCTGATCTCGCATTCCAGTGCTGTCTTAGTGAGTGCGCCCGCTAGGATGAGCAGCAAGACATGAGCTTAACACTACTCATGGCCCGAAACCAATCTATCAAATAGACATCTCATCTCTTGTCATCTCTATACACACACACTTCACAAATATCTACAATGAACATTCACACTTAGTGCAATGGCAAAAAGCACTCACTGATGTATTGCCATACAGTGAATATCTCTAGACGTATGCACTAGTTTTGACCTTCCTCGTCAACAAATTTTGGGCCCTGCATTTTTTACAGCTGTTTACCGTGCCATGTTAGTCTCATACTTTTTTCTTATCCTACCATAAAGTTTTTTTTAAAAAAGACTTAATTGTACACCGGCCCTCTTCCGTCAAGCACCCAATGTATTATTACCCCTTTTAAAGTTAAAGTTAGCATGAAAGTTTAGCATTTGTTTCCATTTTTCGCAAAAACAAAAGATTGTCAATCTGAGATTCCCGATTTCAGTAGTCAGATTATACAGACCTCAAGGCATCTTATCAGTAAATTTGCAAGTGATGACCACAAATTCATGCAGTGGGTCTTATTTGTAAAATCTAACAGAAAACAATTTCTCACGCACTAAGAATAACCCTGATGAGGATTAGCCACCTAAGAAATTCATCAAAGAAAACAGTCATTTCTTTCAAATCATCACTTTTTAGATCACCCTTATACCTTTCATTTTGCTGTCTTCCTTTTTTTTCTCCTCTCCTATTGTGACATCATCATCCATTTCCATGGAGTAAACTCCGCTATCGCCATGACGGATCTTATGTCTCTCGGGCTTCTTGACTGGTGTGCTAGCTGCTGCTTTGCTGTTATTTTTCACCCTGATGAATAAACAAATGAAAATACATTTGAATTTGTCAGACATTTTACACCTATAGCATACTATAAAATCGTCTGCGATTCAACTGTCAAATAAATCACAATTACAATTACATGGTACTGTAGCTATTGAAATTCAAACAAAGTTAAGTTTCTTGATTGGTGTTCTGAAGACAAAGTGAATAACTGCAACTAAAAAAAACTTAAATGCACCACAAGCCTTCTATTCAGAGTGAAAGCAAAGTCTGCTTCAAACCTACATGTATACCTCCTTGATCTTAACGTGCACGATTTAGTTATTGGAATTTGTAATAGTTTGTTCATTTTGCTTCATATTATATGCAGTTAATCATTAAGGCGCTTTCAGATATGAGGCGACTTTGTGGCGCCACTTATACTCTCAAATAAGAGAGCATTTTGTCAAAACTTGCACAAACAATCTCATGGCAACAATGTTTGCGATAACTTTTTAGAAATTTGATTGGTGCACATTTTTTTTTTGTACCCAGGCAGCAAATAAAAATGTGTCCTGCCTTGGCAACATTTTTTTGTCGTCCTATACCCCATAGACCTGTACACAAAAAAATGTGTGCACACAAAGTGGCGCCACAAAGTCGCCTCATATCTGAAAGCACCTTTAGTGTCGAGAAGCGTTGAAACATTTGATTGGCCCACCGGAGCTCTCAATAGGCACGTTCACACACAAAAGGATTCGATAATTTAATCGCGATTCAAATCGCGATTCAAATTTAGATTTTATAGCCACCCGTTCACACACGGGGAAAAAGTGAGATTCGGATGGCGATTTGAATCGCGATTAGAATTTCGATTTTTTTTTTTTCAACCATTCACACACACGAAGAAGCAACAGAAACAGGCAGGAGAGTCCACAAACTTCTCCGATTAACTGCTGCTATACACGATCAGGACGGGGAATATACACATCGAAAAGGGCTACAGAAAGTACAGCAACAAACTCATTAATTGAATAATAAAATGATTATGTAACTATCATACAAAACATTTGTTTACTACATGGGATCAACGGCGCCAAGATAGCGTGCAGAGCGTGCTATACAGTGCATGCACTCCGTAACGTAACACACACCGCATACACTGCATAGTGCATGCACAGCGCATCGATTGCACACGTGCAAAGAATGGTGGGATAGATAAAACCGATTTTCTAATCGCGGTTCCGTTCACACACACAACGCTCGGCAAATAATTTCAATTATTCTGAAAAATTGCACTTCTTACTGCGAGTTGAATTAGAATTGCGATTATTAGTGAGATTATTCTGTCCACAATCAAAATAAAATCGATTTTCTAATCGCGATTAGAAAATCGATTTTTTAATCTCACTTTTTACCTTGTGTGTGAACACCCCTAATGAGAGTCTACTGCCAGCGCATTTAATGATTCCATGAGTGCTTGGTGAGGCTACTGTTCTTTTGCATTATATTTTTTTTTTTAAAGAAACAAAAACAAAATTAATCAAAGACAATGGCAAATCTGGTCTGACACTGCTATAATACAAGCCAATAGCAAGATTGTGTCTCGCCCACCCGTGACTAAATAACACGAAAGTTTCCCCAAGTACATCCCTAACCAAGTTTGATTCACAAGAAAGTCTTGCAGGTAAACTTTAATGTTTGACCTAAAATGACCTTTAACCTTACCATGTGACCTGATGGCACAACAGCATGAATGTACCCCTAGTGAATCTATCATCCAAATTTGCTTGCTACTGCAGCAACATGTGCCAAGTTATGTGTCATAAGAGAGTCTTGCAGGTAAACTTTAACGTTTGAAACAAGAAATGACAGAGGAAAAGCAAATTCAAGAATTTGAAAACATCTGTAACATATGACCTCCAATGACCTTTCACCTTATCATGTGAAGTCCAACAGAATGATAACATGCACTTCCCCTTAGTGATCTGCAACCCAAGTTTGACTGAAAAGTGTGACACGGTTGCAAAGTTTTGTGTCATAAGAGAGTCTTGCACGTAAACTTTAATGTTTGACCTGAAATGACCTTTGACCTTACCATGTGACCTATGACTGGACCATAACATGCAGGTCCCCTTAGTGCATCGACAACCCAAGTTTGATAGATAAGTGTCACACGGTTGCAGAGTTTTGAGTCATAAGAGAGTCTTGCACGTAAACTTCAACGTTTGACCTGAAATGACCTTTGACCTTACCATGTGACCTATGACTGGACCATAACATGCAGGTCCCCTTAGTGCATCGACAACCCAAGTTTGATAGATAAGTGTCACACGGTTGCAGAGTTTTGAGTCATAAGAGAGTCTTGCACGTAAACTTCAACGTTTGACCTGAAATGACCTTTGACCTTACCATGTGACCTCTGACTGGACCATAACATGCAGGTCCCCTCAGTGCATCTACAACCCAAGTTTGGTTGAAAAGTGAGTCACGGTTGCAAAGTTATGTGTGATAAGAGAGTCTTGCACGTCAACTTTAACATTTGACCTGAAATGACCTTTGACCTTACCATGTGACCTCTGACTGGACAATAAGATGCAGGTCCCCTTAGTGCATCTACAACCCAAGTTTGATTGAACAGTGTCACACAGTTGCAGAGTTTTGTGTCATAAGAGAGTCTTGCACGTAAATTTTAACGTTTGACCTAAAATGACCTTTGACCTTACCATGTGACCTCTGACTAGAGCATAACATGCAGGTCCGCTTAGGACATCTACAACCCAAGTTTGGTTGAAAAGTGAGTCACGGTTGCAGAGTTTTGTGTCATAAGAGAGTCTTGCACGTAAACTTTAACGTTTGACCTGAAATGACCTTTGACCTTACCATGTGACCTCTGACTGGACCATAACATGCAGGTCCCCTTAGTGCATCTACAACCCAAGTTTGGTTGAAAAGTGAGTCACGGTTGCCAAGTTATCTTTCATAACGTTTGTGACGGACGGACGGACGGACGGACGGACGGACGACGGACGGACGACGGACGGACGACGGACGGACGACGGACGGACGACGGACGGACGACGGACGGACGACGGACGGACGACATTTGGATCCCTTAGTCTCGCCTTCACCTCCGGTGGGCGAGACAAAAAGGAGCTAATGTAGGTTTTTTTTCCATACAGAAAAGCTTACAATGCCCTGAAATGTCAATTTTTTATTCATATGAATGTTGTGAGATGTGCTATTGGCCTTACAGCAAGCTCTACAAACACAAAGCAGATCTGAGACAGATGTCATTACCGTGAGCACCTCGAAGTAGACTAGTGCTAGTCAATTATCTCAAGTCTAAGGTCATCTTGAAAAGCTCTATGGGTAGATGTCATTAACCTTCTCGTGAACTTTAAAAATTGCTGTCCACATCATTCATTTTATTCTTTCGAAGCGGTCCCCAGGTAAGAACAGTAAAAATATGAGGTCCATGTACATGTACAAATACATGTAGAAAACCTCTGTCCTGTCAATAACATCTGTACAGTATATTTTCAGATACTTTAAGTTTGCTTTCTAAATAACTGTAATTAAAACACTGTCACTTTTTAGGGGAAAGAGACTTTACCTCTTGCTTGATACAAGAATAACTAATAATTTTCGCTATCCACATATTACGATGCATGGAAAGCTGGTCAATGAGTAAATCATTTTGCTTAGGTTAGTTGTTAACAGTAAAATTTAGTAATATTTTGTATTAAAATGAAAAGAAAAAGCTGAAAACATGAAATGTAAGATGACAATATCATACATCTGTGCTGATCAGATAGTTAAGAATATGCTGTGTACCTTAGGGGGACGTCAGCATTAGAAATGCCATGTGCAGTATACATACATGCATACTTTAAATGGCAGAGTATGTGGATACATCATAGGGCAATTCAAGCTCCATCATGACAACATGAACATTATCAATGTTACACAGATGTTCAGGTTTAGGTTGGTCCCTAACATATGTCTTAATGCACAGAGGATCTCTTTAGAATTTTAGACTGCTTGGTGCAATGTAGTTTACGATCAAGGAGGTGAGGCAGTTTAATGCGGGTCTTATGAATAACAGTAAGAACTAAGATTTCATATCACTAATGTCTCATACTGACATTCATACTAATACATTTGTTAAAGTTATTATCAAATTCAAGAAAGGAAAACTTGGAGATAAATTATGAGTGTGTTCTACATTAGCAGTATGTGTAAATTGACCAATATGAAATAAAAAATAGGAGCTTAATAGCAAAAGTCTAAAGTAATTATGCGTTTGTTCGTAATTAACCGAGGGCCGCAAACATATCAAGCCTAATGTTTACACTGTAGCCCTGTTATATTTATTTTATGCATATTTTTTTTTTTGCATCAAGTGTGTGAAGTAAATTCTTATGACACCTAGTTTTTATACAATTTCTCTCATTGTATTTGAAAATGTATCAAATGTAATAAATCAAATGTAAAATATCACACTGATGCAATTTTATATGAACATGTATGTTTGACAATGATGATATAGAAATCAATTAATCATTATCAATCATAAATAAAAGAAAAGACATGTAACATTTAACATGCTTGAGGTAGCTTCAATGTTGGAATAATTTTGTTCAGCAATTTTCCTTTCAAAGGACAGCAATCCATAATCAAAGTCCAGCCTTCACCCCCCCCCCCTCCCCAACTCATGTGTAACTTTTTACCCAAAGAGTGACATCTTGAAACAGACTAAGCCAGCAAAATGTGATTCAGATTTACCCTAAGTTGGACTTAAATCACATTAAAGTTGGACTATGTTTAAGTGTGATCTTTCATCTTTGTGAGACACCCCCCAGGTTATATAACCAGTGAAGGTCTACCATCACTAGCTAGAGCCAAGATTGGTGAAAGGTGAGTGTTAACCCACTGACTCTAATTTCCTAAGTTCAATAGAGAGGCCACCCAGCTCCCCACAGAGAATGGGATGGATAAGCCAGATGTAATGCTTATATCAATTATTGTTCTAACATATAGGTGTCATCGCATTTTTCTTAAGTACGACACAGTGTTTTTTTTTTCTTAAATAAAAGAAAAAGGTTCTAAAAATAATACGATTTCAGTTAATTTCTCAAAGATATAAATGATATCCTCTTCACTTCCACAGCTTAACCTCAGGTTAAACCTATTTAGAAGACAAGTCAGATCCACTTTGTCCTAATCTGGCATGACGCAGAGAGATTTGTATACTATTTAGGTCAATTGACCCCCTTAAAGGTAATAAACAGTAGTGGTAGCAAAATTAAAGTTGGCATGAAACTGATCAAATATAGTCTCATATTGTTTGGCTTGCATGAAAAGATACACGAGTGAGATAATCTAGTATTCTATTCACGATTTCCGGTGATTTTCAGTGAAATAATTCAAATGATCATATATCAACCGTTACATTATACCCTCGCTACGGACCACCACCCCGATGCTCTCGGCTCAACAGCGCATAGCGGTTCGTACACACTGTTTACACGTATGTGAATTTTTAGCCATTTCTAAATAAATATTTTTCAAAAAAACGTCAACTATGTTCGAAATTAGTCATTCTACATCAGTTCATGTAGTAATTTTCATTCCACCTGACAAAGTAGTTAAATATTCAAAGCGCCACCTTTCCTACTACTGCTTATTACCTTTAACTCCATATGCATGCACACAGTAGACGAAAGGGAGTATCAATAAACTCCAATCTTCCTTAAAGCAGTAAAGGCATTTCTAGTCCAAGAAAACTGTTCTACACTTTTCTTAAACTAGAAATGCCTTTGCTGTATTTTCTAACCTTCTTCGCAAGAGTCTAAGAAAATACCTTTGTACAAAACCAATAAAATGGACATTTCTCATAAAGAAAGAAAATCTACAAGTAGAGAAGCTACATACAAGACACCATAATGAGAAAATCTAACATTAAAACCAAGCATTATTGAGAAAAAGAAGAAAGTACTCCCATTCTAAAGTAAATCACATTGATGCCAGGTTAGTTTAGATATAATCAAGAAATAAATAACTTGGTATTGTTGTGCCAATCAAAATGGGAGGAGCTAACTGTATTTCTACACTAGTCACAATAAGTTATAAACAATGAAAATATATAAACCTTTGGATAATAAACAGGTGCTTGACAAAATAATGCTAGCCAACCCCCATCCCTTACTATTCTAACAAAGGAAGTGCACTCAGTTCAAGTCACTTTATGTGGATATCTCTGCTCACATATTTTTCTTTACTTGATAAAAATGAAAATATACATGGTTCAAAATTTTTTCATATTTGCAAAGTTGTGATAAAATTTGTACATTGAAATTCAATATTGCGTAAAACTATCCTACATTTTTTAAAAAAGAAATGATAGGTATAATTACATATGAAATTTTCCATGAATTATCTTGTTAAGAATGCCATGTTTACATGTACACAAGATAAATATTCAGAGAATGGGTAGAAACTAGTTATTGTGATTATATACATTCCTTTCCATTCGATAATTCCCAAAACTCCTAGGAAATGTAATACACTAAGACAGATTTCTTTTTTTCAATGTGGGCTAAAGAAATTAATTTGTAAAAAAAAGGAAGCTTAGCATGTTTACATCTACCAAAGATAAACATATACATGTATTACAATTTTCAACCATAACCCTTTTATAATGTACAATAACACTTCTCCCTATTCCCTTGGTTGCAAGAATAATTATATGAAGTAGTTAATAGAGCATGAAAGGAACTGGCAGACTGATTGACTGGCTTGATACACAACCATCTAGTATGTTTACATCTAAACAAGATAAGGCTTGAAATAATATAAACACTGTTGTGAATGGACACTGTAGAGATAGCTGAATTTATTAATTTGTCATTAGACTGACGTATAATACTGATAAGCAAATATATGCTTACATTTTCAGAAGATAAACAAAATGACTCATTCCATTGTTACTCAGTATCTGTCTCCACCATCCATATGTTCTCTGGTAAGCTGTATTGACTAGACTCTTTAGTTTTGTTTTCTTTCTGCAACAGTACCCAATTAAGTTTTTCATCACAATTTCATATGTATACACTATTTCAAATGTATTTATCTCATACTGAATTCCATTTTTTTTAAATTTGATGTGTTGTTTTATTTTTTAATAGATGGAAATGAATAAAAGTGAACTGGTTTGGGCTGAACAGAACACAGATATAAAGAAGTTCTCTGTGTGCAAAGAATACACACTTACACACTTTCTACCTCCTGTACAGCTTGATTAACTGCCAAACATTTCTCACATTTTAACATACCCTGACTATCAAATTTCAGTCATAGAACCAAGCTAAGTTGAATTGTAAGCATGACACATAAATAAAGCTAACATGATCTCAATCATGACTTACTCCTTTCAGGTATACACACTGCACTGAAGTTGACAAGCATGTATTTGTTTGTTTCGACACCCTTGGTGTAGCAGCATGAATCCTGGCTAGTAGAAGCTCTCCCAGCGTGTCAATCAACCCTGTAATACAATCCAGGTGTTCAAAACCAAGACATGATCCCCTTCTTCCTTCTCAGATACATGAACAAAACTTAAACCTTCCAATACGCTATCCTACCAATCCATTGACAACACCACAGGGAGGATACCACGCTGGTAGGCAAAGCACTCCTTCCACAATGAAATATCTTCCTGTACCAACCCGGGAGTTCCTTCAAGAGACAGTGATGCGTTCCATACAGATGGGAAGACTTAACGGGAATTACAGTGCTATAACAAGCACACCCATCTTGCCTCCTTATCGTCCCTAATCAGCGAGGTCACTGGCATCCAGTTAGCTCCAAAATAAAAAGAAAAACTTTGGAGCTAGCAGCTAATGAAAAGCTGGAACATACAATGAAAGTATAATTCAGCAGTTTCACCACTGACACCATTCTTCCATGGATATCAAAGATTGGGTCCATATTCTGAGAAATCTTTGTTGATGAATTCCTTCTCTACATGACGTCAAGTTGAAGAGTCATTAGGGATGTGACAATCACACATCACTCGCCAAACTTTTCCAAACCTCTGGATGGTCGCGTTTCCCCCTTTTAAATGTACATGATACGCCAGGTTAAGCCTTCTGTGTGTATTTGTGTATGGGACGCATCGTCTAGTACCTATCCCCCATGTACTTGTATAGCCCTCGGTTTAGTACGAAGCTGTGAGTATTAAAACATGCCACAAATAGCAGTCGGCATACCGCCTGGTCTTGGGGGCTTGGCTTTCCTACAGTGCAGAGGGGGGCCCTGCCTAAACAATACCTTCAACTAACACTCACTGATCACTATCTAGCTACACACGACTGCTCTTAAATTGCCATGCGATCTTCTTCTTTAATCTTCATCCTCTCTCTCTCTCTCTCTCTTTCTCTTGTTACCTGCCTTTTTTTTTCCATTCCTCTCTTTTCGTTCGAAAGGACAGACAGTAGAATACAGAGGAAATGGGAATCATATCATTTCTGTAAATGTGGATCCATTTTCAACTTTGTTTTCTTGCTCTCTTCCTTATGTCAATCATTCTTCATCGGAAACATCTAGCAAACCCTATCAAATCATTAAGTGCTATGGCATCTGACTGAATTTACCTTGTTTTTCTTCATCTATTATACGTCATGAAAAATGAGTTCAAAGAAACATTCTTAAAAATCCTATTCTTGGAAAAAAAAAGATCTTAGTAAACTGAAACATGTTGCCTTTTTGTACTAACACTGACCCCAAAATCAAATGATAAGTCAACAAGCTGGCTGATGAAATTCATTTAATTTGAAAATATCTTTGTTTTCATGATTTTGAATACACAGCCCAAGTATCAAATACAAAAACAAACAAAAAATCTGAACAACAAATTAATCTTCTGACCCTGACAGGAGAGATATGTAAAAGAATGCTTCTTCCTAACTACTTTTTTTCACAAAGCTATTTCTAAATTCAAATTAAAAACAGGGGACCATTTTTAATTAACATGATGCAGCAGTATTTAGGATGACCACAAACTAGCCTTTCATTTGAACCAACTCTCTGCACCAGTGTCCTTTTCAATGCTGCCCTTTTCTCAATGCATATGTTGTAATCACTCATGACATCTAACGATTGCCTTAACATTAGAGCATAGGTCATATACTGCATGCAGACTCTAGTTATCATCAAATGGTGATATCTATTGCAGTCCCAGGTGTAGCATTTTATGTTACTGCTCAAAGTCAACATTCACTCATCAAAAGCATCAAATTATGGTTAGGAAAATGTATTACAATGACAGACACTTATTTCTTTTTCATAAGGTCAGCCAACTAATCAGCTTGTAGTCATCTTTGCAGTTTTAACAACATATAGACTACTTTTATGCCAACCTAACACAGGTCTCTCATTAACTGTGGCAATATGTTCTATATGGAACATACCATTGCATCACATGTATTATCATTTATGATACCACTTATCACAACTTGAGTCACTGATGTAAATAAAATCTACACTAGTAATAAAATTAATTTCTGTCCTCTCTCTAGTTAAAAAAAGAAATGCATAAGTCTTATTTACTTCAGTAAAAAAAAATTTAAAAAAATGGTACACTGAGTCACTCGAGTCCTCTGCCAGAAGAGAAAAGTTTCCTTTTCAACTGTTAAACATAAGAATTTACCAAAAATATACAGGATTAAAGAAGATGGGGAGACATTTTCTTATAAGGGCATTCTTCAGGTGCCATGCATAGGACACCTTTCAAAAAACTCCCCTCCCCCCTCCCAGATTGGGTCCCATTTCATGGAAAATATGGACTCAGACATGGAGTCAAAGGTCTACAACACACAAAGAGAAAACTCATAACAAAGGTTTTCAAAATTTGCAAATTATGCCAAGTTTCAGAAGTTCCTGCATTTATACAGTGAATTTTGTCACTTCAAATGAACAATACAGAAATTGGCAAATATCTGGTAGGCAAAAGGTACTATCAGAAAGTGATTCTCCCATCACCCCATATAACCATGTTATGCCACATAAAGATCATCAGTATTGAAAGTGACATGTTTAAATGAATGATTATTGTCATTTTTATTTTTGATGACTTGATTGAGTATCATACAAAATACTGACTGCTTAAAGGGGCGCAGTTAAAACTATAGCCCAAGTGATCCCAAAACTCTACTGTGTTCAGAGAAGAAACAGATGGGCATAATGCAGTCTCGAGATCACTGAGAAGCTATACCTGTAGTTTAATTGTGATTAGAGAAATTAGCAAGTAATATTTGTTTTATATATAACACATCCTGTATGTAGATTCCCAGAGGGGAAATGACAAAAAAAGTCTGTCAGAACGTAATCATTTTGAAGAGAACTCTACCAGTCCATACCACCACTGACTCTACCAGGGAAAGGTACAATGCTACAATAATGAATGCAATTCCTGTTCACTCATGCATAAAATTTTGATTTAATAAACCATAAAATTCACTCAGCAAACCTAAACTGATTGCAACTGATCATGAATTCATCATATCACCCTCAATTCTGTAACCTCCAAAGGACTCATCTCTCATAAATTGAAAGGTGCAATTCCTGCGCAACCAAATTTTCATACCCTTTACAAAAGTGAGCAGTGCTCACTCAAGCATGATTTATTTTCGGCCTTTTTGGTCTCATATGAAAGTTGAGTCCATGAGCTATCCATACATATAAACCTTTTCCTCCAGAATCATGTATTTTTCATTTGGCAGCCATTTCAAAAGTGTAAAGTTTTGGGGGGATGCACGGTAGAGTGGTGTTATGTCTCACTGCATGACACACTGTTACTCCATGAGCATCTATTATGTCATTGCTTTTATACCCACAAGCAGAACTATGCCCGGTCAATGTATTTCACTATACTGTCTTTCAGTCTGTAGTGAGTTTCATGCCTACAGATTTGACCAATCAAAGGGCTGGAATAAACACATGTACAAGTAACTCTGAATACTTGATATCACTAACATTTCTGTCTTTATGTCTTTATACCTGTGCTTCTTTGATTCTATGACTATGCAATACTATTGAGAGAGGGAGAGAGCACCTATAAGCCAGAATATAAATTCAATTATCTTATTTCAACTTCTTCAGAACCTATAGGAATCATATGTACTCCCAGTTAATACATTTAGAAATGTTTCTGTAATTCTCAATACCTCCTTTTTTTCCTTTTTATAAAAAAAATTAAATTACATCTAAGGAAGCATTTTTTTTTTTTTTTGGGGGGGGGGGGGTTTCTTGTTATACCTTAGGGCTATTTCATTTAGAATGTCATTTATTGTTAAAATACTGACTGCTGAATTCTTTCATTATCTTAGGTTTAATACAGCAGCCGCACTGTTCCAGTAGGCATCTGGTTAACTATCCAATACTAACTAGAGCATATAACTTCATACTGAAATGCAAATGTTCCACAGCCAACTGTAGCAAGGGGGAGGCAAAAATCAGAATATGGGCAATACTAGGAGAAGAGACATGTAATATAGCAGCTTGGTGCTAAGTTGCATTGGTACACTTATAGTCTATGACATCATACATTTTAAAAAAATCATATGTCATCACCATCACAGGGACATTTGATCAAATAGGAGTTAAAGGGAGTAGAATAAACTTAACAAGATGTAAAGGCCAAATTTGCAAACATTTTCATCACTTTTCCAAAAAATGACTGACTGTCATCATGATATCAACAATGTAGGATATTCACTGACAAAACATCCTTCACTGATTATATCTCCTTTAAAAATATTTCATAAAAATGGAAGGACAAAGCCAATCTAGGTTATTCAACTTTAATACTATAAGATGATGCACTTACAAAATAAAGTTTTGTTAAAATCTAAAAATTGGGTGGAATCTGTAATTCAGGCCTAGAACTTGGACATGATTACAACGACACCATCTGTATTACTAAAAAAGGTCTATATACATATAGCATTATCTACTAGTGAAACACGAACAAATTCTTAAAAAATAATGAAAGTACTATGTCTTTTCATTCCTGTTAATACCATTATCGTGCCACATTTAATATACACTAATTGAGTGAAGTCTGAGGACCTATACTACACCTGACTTGGCAGCAGGCCACATACCAGTAAGCGATGTAATGACATAATTAAAGGACAGATCTTGATTAAGGTCGAGACTTGGAGGACACGTTTTGCTTTGCTTCCTCTTCAATATGAATTCTGGGAAATTGACATCTTTGTAATGCATTGCATATATTGTACAATACATGTAGATCATGTTATGACAAGAAGCAATCCTTTTGATACGAATATGTGCACAGTGATTAAAAGTAAAGAATACCACTTCCACTTTAAAATTTTCCAAATAGAAGAGGTGTTTTGTTGTTGTTGATATGATATCATTTGTTTGTTTGCTATTTTGTTTTGGTTTGTCTGTTTTTATATTTGCTTGTTTGACTATTTGGGGAACATCATCTAAGAAGGGCAAGTTATATACAGATGTTACAACTAACCACTCTTTGACAAAAATCAAACAATGATTTAAGAAAATTATGATATGTACAGCAGTATAAGAACCTACAACCATTTTGTTCATATTTTAATTGTTCATTGTTTGGAACTAAAGCAATCATAAAGTTTCTATGTAAGTTCCATGGTACCCTGAGTTGAAATTCTTACAAATAGATTAATTTATTTGCAATCATGCCCCAGCAACTGCAGGCTTATATGCATTCAAACACAGGATTCCTTAAATAAAAGAAATTTGCTCAATCCAGTGGGCTATACTACATTTATCTAACCCATGTCATATTGTCATACACCTTGCAAATCTTATAGGCAGTTGAGAAACAACACTTATAAACCAAGGATGACAAAAACTAGTAAGGATTTACAATTCCTCAGTTGGGTGGCCCCTGTAATAAGTCTCTTGGATAGAGAGAATTCAGAAGTCCAAAGGGTAACAAAAATGGTTTACTACATCAGAATGATACTGATTAAATTAAACAAATAGAACGCCCCTGGCGGTCTCGCCTGCATCGCGCAAATTTTGATGGCAGCATTCTTAACTAGTCACATACATGTATATGTATCAAGAGGTGGGTATTAAAGTGGCCAGAATGTAATAATAATAATAATAATAATAATAATAATAACAATAATAATAATAATAATAATAATAATAATAATAATAATGATAATAATAATAACAATAATAATAATAATAAGTCCGGTTGCTGTTTAATATACCAACAGAACATCAAGTTGTGGATAAAGGAAATAATAATAATAATAATAATAATAATAATAATAATAACAATAATAATAACAATAATAATAACAATAATAATAATAATAATAACAATAATGATAATAATAATAATAACAATAAAAATAATAATAATAACAATAATAATAATAATAATAATACTAATAATAATATAATGCACTTGTATTGCGCCATCTATCTAGTAATACTATTCTGAGGTGTAAAGAATACAGTACTTAGATCCTTAAAAAAATATTAAATTTGATCTTCTGATAATATTTTCATCAAATTAGACCTTTCACCTCAACTTTGTGAACTGAAATTGTCCCACATTATTTCTGAGACTTGATGACCCTTGTAGGCAAATTTTACGGAATTTGAACAAATACTTTTGAAATGAAGGTGAAAATCGAAAGGTTAGGTTTTCGAAACATAATTTTAATCAATTGACCTCAGATGACCTTTGACCTTGACTTAGTGACCTGAAATGCGTTCCACATGATCTCTGATACCTGATAAGCCTTGTGTACCAGTTTCATGAAAATTGAACAAACAATTTTGAAATGAGGGGAAAGTTTTTGAAACATGATTCAAGTTTACTGACCTCAAATGACCATTGACTTTGATTTTGTGACCTAAAGTTCCTTCCACATGATCTTTGATACTTGATAAGCCTTGTGTACCAGTTTCATGAAAATTGAACAAAGACTTTTGAAATGAGGGGGAAAAATCAAAAACTTAACCTTGCAGTTAAGTTTTTGCAACATAATTTTAGTTTATTGACTCAAATGACCTTTGAGCTTGACTTTTCCTTCCACATGATCTTTGATACTTGATAAGCCTTGTGTACAAGTTTCATGAAAATTGAACAAAAACTTTTGAAATGAGAGTATTTCTTAAAATGTTGACGACGCCGCCGCCGCCGCCGCCGTCGGAAAAGGGGTGCCTATATCTCGCTCTTGCTACGCAGGCAAGACCAAAATTGCTGACAGTGGGTCTGTCCTTAAAAAACGATCAACTAAGGGTAGATATAAATGTATTAGCCCTTTGTACTGTATAAGAATTAAACAGCATTTCCTGCAAAAATAGCAGCAAATAAAACACAATCCATCCATTCCATTCAAAAGAGAACCTGGCCTTTAATGTGATGATGAACTATTAATTCATACATATGTAAATCAATCCTAGAGCTATAGCCCCATCACTGCAGGCTGACTACACTGTCCGCCCTTTCCACCGGTATGCAGGCCCATCAGCCAAGGCTGGGTAAGGCTAGGCTCAACTCACGTCATCATAATGACTTCAACATATGCAAGACACACCAATTTAGAAACCTATTACATTTGGGAGGTGTGTGCATTGTGGTAAAGCTACTAGTACTAGAAATGCTCTTAAAGTTACATGACTGTTTTCAAACATCTTTTAAACTCATCAATTCAAATTAAAAATAAATTTTGGGTACAGCGATATGAATAAAGATTCTTAATAAAAAATAAGCTTTCTCATTTTCTTTACTGGGGCCAATCAGCATTAGGTTTCTTCTATAAGTGCATGAAGGTAGATTATGATTGGATAATGCACAATCAGGAAAGGAGCCATTGACTGCAATGTGCAGTCATTTCATAATGTTATTTGAAAATGGCAGCTATTTGAAAGTAAATAGTTCCAAGTCATTACAACTGATATAGATGTAATATTGCCACCCACTCAAAAGTAAGACCAATTTTGCTTTTAATGCCTGGAATACAAAACTGTTACAAAAATTGACAATTTATAATCCGATGTAACTATCTCCTATAAGTCGTGATCGTGATGGTGTTCATCAAAGTTTCAGACCAGACATACACTTCTGAAACACAAAGACGTTAGATCAAGATACCATCAGAGTGATTTTTATCTCATTAGGGCAAAATATGCAACTGGTTAATGAGGAATACCTTATAAATATCGAATATTTGTTATGACAATGACCTGTGTTTCTCAGGAAGTATTGCTTTTGTGAGATCTTACCAAGGAGCTTGCATCTTGTCTGATTTAGATCCAGTCTTGGTCTCAGAAGGCTTGGCTGAACTTTCCTTAGTGGGTCTGATCACAATGTCTCCTTCAGAACCAAAAGAAAATTAAAAGACTCAATGCACAATTACTACAAACAATTAATATATGATAACTTCCAAGTTTTCAAAGCTGTAATTGTTGAATATACCTGTTGTCAAAAACCTAGTATGAAATAACATAAATGTAATGAGGATGCATTTTAAACCCATGACAGTATCTTATGAAAAATAAAAATCATTGGCAAACATAAAGAGTTTTAATAGACAAATTTTTTTAAACATGTTTGTAAAAGGGATCAGCAGAGTTTGTGACAGATGCATGACCTTATAAAAACTGCAGATAAGTAATACCAGAAAGATCAAATCAAATGTATAATTGGAGAATATTATTCTATTAGAGCATGTTAACAGTACCCGGCTCTTTTTACAGATAACGTATATAATACCCCAACAACATAGTGACTAATGAGTTCCTTAAGTTCTACATTTCTCTGATTCACACAGCATTCAAACTATAAACATACTTCAGAGCTGGCACCAGTTAAATATGATTGAATCCCACTCAAAGAAATATGTGTGTATTATGTTGCTCAAAGCATGTCATCACTCAGTATGCTTATTAGAATCTGTAGTCTCCACTGAATGATCTCTCAACTCACTTTTACTAGTAACACAATGCTAGATTCTTCCAATCAGGTCTAAATGCAAAATCTTTGTGGCTCCAAAAGCAGATTTCTACAAACTTCAGACTTACGTTCAAAAATAATATTTCCAACCAAATATTACCATAAGCCTTACAAGAATAAAATGTATTTTCAAACAGAATTTATTGCAGCGAATATGTGCTGACTAAACTACAAACATCACAAATGGAGTTGGGTAGAAAAAAACATTTACAGTTAAGTTTTTACTATGACATAGACAGATGGATTCTAATTGGAATTCATTAAAGGAGTATGACCAAAGCTCACACTGTAAGGGAACCAAATGGTACAAGTTATTGATCTTTTGTGCCAGCAATGCTGTCGAAATCATTGATAAGTTGAAGAAAACAGTTTTTGTACCTTTCTTTGCTGCACTGTCTTCTTCATCTAACTCTCTTTCTTCGTTCTCACTTTCCTTTGTCGAAGTCTCTTCTACTATGATATCAGCTCCACAGTGGGCCACTCCTCCAGTATTCACAGCCCTGACTATGTACAAACCTTTATCCTCAGGCAAGGCACGAGGGATAGTCAAGGTGTGTCTGCAAGAGAACAAAAAAGAGATATAAGCATTTTTGAGATAGTGGACAGTTAAGTAATAATCATAACTAGCAGCAAATCTTATTGACAGCTTTTCCAGCAATGTGTATTACTCTGGCTTGGTACAGCCACAGTACTCTGCCTCAGTATAGCAACAGCACTCTACCTCTGTACTGCCACAGGACTCTGCCTCTTTACAGCCACACTGTACGGCTGCAGTACTCTGCCTTGGTAGGGCCACAATACTCTGCCTCCATACAGCCACAGTACTCTGCATCCTATGGCCACAGTACTCTGCTTCTGCAACACCAACATACTCTGCCTCTGTACGGCCACAGTACTCTGCCTCTACACATTCACAGTCCACTGCCTCCATACGGCCACAGTACTCTGCCTCTGCATGTCCAAAGTCCACTGCCTCTATACAGCCACAGTACTCTGCCTCCATAAGACCACAGTACTCTGCCTCTTTAAGGCCACAGTACTCTGCCTCCACACATCCACAGTCCACTGCCTCCGTATGGCCACAGTACTCTGTGTCTGCACGTCGAGTACTCTGCCTCTGTACAGCCACAGTACTCTGCCTCTGTACAGCTACAGTACTCTACCTCCACACATCCACAGTTCACTGCCTCCATACGGCCACAGTTCTCTGCCTCCGCACATCCACAGACCACTACCTCCGTACGGCCACAGTACCCTGCCTCCATACAGCCACACTACTCTGCCTCCACAAGGCCACAGTACTCTGTCTCTGTATACAGTTAGAGTACTCCGCCTCTGCACATCCACAGTCCACTGCTTCCATAGGGCCACAGTACACTGCCTCTGTAGAGCCACAGTACTCTGTCTCAGTAAGGCCCCAGTACAATGTCTCAGTACAGCCAGTGTATTCTGCCTCGGTACGGCCACAGTACTCTGCCTCTGTACAGCCACAGTACTCTGTCTTAGTAAGGTCGCAGTACAATGTCTCAGTATAGCCAGTGTATTCTGCCTCGGTACGGCCACAGTACACTCCCTCTGTACAGCCACAGTACTCTGTCTCAGTAAGGCCACAGTACAATGTCTCAGTACAGCCAGTGTATTCTGCCTCGGTACGGCCACAGTACTCTGCCTCTGTACAGCCACAGTTCACTGCCTCTGTACAGCCACAGTACTCAGTATAATGCAATAAAAGTATTGTGAGTAAATTTTTAGGGTTTTTTAAGGCCTAAAATACTCAAAACTAGTTAAACACAGTCAATACCACAGAATGGTTAATAATATGAATGTCAGTCTTACAACTTCTAAATTATCTTTGGTTCTCACCTGATAGTTCAAAACAAAGGCTTCAACAATTAAGCAGTAAATCAATATTTGATTTCACCCATAGACAGGACTGAGTTCTCCTAAGGAAAATATTCCTTAACATGTTAATTACTGAATTCTCAAACTCTCATAGACTTAATACAGGGACCGTCCAATTACATAGTGACGAAAGTGCATAGACTTTAGTACAGGAGAAAAGGTTTGCAAAACCTGTCACAATTCATGTCTGACTATGCAATGTTCAAAGAAATTCAATTTGTTTTGCTTCAGTCTGGGCTTCATCTATCACAACCAAAAACCGTCTTGGCAATGGAACCCAAAGAGGGTAAACAGGATTTGAGAAAAGCTGGTGAATGGGATAAGAATGTGCTGGGTGACGAGGCAATGATAAATGTGTTCAGAAATTTTGAAATGAAAATACCTTCCCAATGCAAACAAGGAGATAGGGTGCTAGAAGAATAGGGTATGATTTATGAGGTTGCGTAGGAATACATTCTGCCAACCGTGAGGTATTTAAAGGCATCTTTCCTGTTGATTTATATGAAAAGGATGAGAGGGAAAGCAAACATTTCAGACATTAAGTGGCTCTCTATTATACACTGCAACAATTAAAGAGAAATTGTAAAGGTAAAACAGTGCTATGACGTACAACATTCACAATAATCTATACAGGCAGATCCAGCATTGTTTTTTTTATGCTGGGACACAAGTATACAAATTTTCCAACACACTTGCCCCACATTTACACATCGTATAAGAGACTCCTACAGGTATAAAACAACAATATGAATATATAAAAGTGAAAAAAATGAGTGTGAATGCGAGTACAACTGTATATCGCATAACTATACTGTACAGTGTTTCAGGCATCGTATCATATACCTCTTCACTGTATTAGTGTGGGAATGGAAACGTATTGACTCTCTTTGATTCTCTTTACCATGAACGATGTACAAAAAGTTACAGCAGGGCAAAAGCGTGTGAATGCTCGTACAACTATAAGATAGTGAGTGAGTTGTAAGTTGCACAATTGTATGTCATGTAGATACAATGAAACTTGTGTGTGTGAATATGCTATACATATCTAGATGAATCCTTGACCGCGCGCGTTCGAAATTTATGCCTCCGCAATTGCCAGATCCGAAATATATGGCACATTTATGTTGATTTTTTTATTTTCATGTATAAAATGATATCTTTGACCTTGTGACCCCCAAATCTAATGAGACAATTATGAGACTTCCATATGCATACATGTGCCAAGTTTGGAGATGAACCGTCACAGAGTTGTAAGTTATCGCAAGAACAAGCAATTTTCATGTATATAATGACCTCTATGACCTTTGACCTTTAACCTTGAGACCCCAAAATCTAAACACATCATTTTCCCTCCCATATGCATACATGCGAGAAGTATGAAGCTGCTCCGTGAGATGGTTGTTGAGTTATCGTGAGAACGGACCATTTCTATGTACATAATTACCTCTATGACCTTTGACCTTCGACCTTGAGACCCCAAAATCTATGTAGATCATTGTCTCTCCCATATGCATACATGAATCAAGTTTGAAGTTGATCCATTGAATGGTTGTTGAGTTATCATGAGAACGAACCATTTCTATGTACATAATGACCTCTATGACCTTTGACCTTTGACCTTGAGACCCCAAAATCTAATCAGATCATTGTCCCTCCCATATGCATACATGTGCTAAGTTTGAGGTTGATCGGTCAAATGGTTGTTGAGTTATGGTGAAAACGAACCATTTCTAAGTACATAATGACCTCTATGACCTTTGACCTTTGACCTTGTGACCCCAAAATCTAATCAGATCATTGTACATTCCATGTGCATACATGAGCCAAGTTTTGAGCCAATCTGTCAAATGGTTCTTAAGTTGTCGCGAGAACGAGCTATTTTTATGTGTATTATTAACGCTATGACCTTGACCTTTGACCTTGAGACTCCAAAATCTAATCAGATCATTGTCCCTCCCATATGCATACACGAGCCAAGTTTGAAGTTGATCCATCAAACGGTTCTTAAGTTATCGCGAGAACGAAAAAGGGAAGGACGGACGGACGGACGACCCGAAAACATAATGCCTCGGGCATAAAAATCATATTTTTGTATATACAAAAATCATATTAACCCCTTAACAGCCATGCTGGGGGGGCTGGGGGGGGGGGGCTAAAATTAGAGGAAACCCTTTTTTTTTTGTTTACTGAACATCTTAAGGTTTGCTAGAATGGGTTTTCAACTGACCCGTTACAATGACAAACATGGATAATGTGTATGAAGAAATAATGCGACTGTCCACCATGAAAGCAGAACTATAAATAAATCTGCAAAATTAGTCAGGGTGGTACACCTTTTGTTGACAAAGTTTCAAAAAAGAGTCTATGATAGCAGACTAACCTTAGGCTTACCTTCTAGGGGAAGGGCATATCTTAAAAGGGGCTGCTTCACATCATTAAGGTAGTACTAACTACTGAACTCAGAAGCAGTGGCGTATCCAGGGAAAGTGGCACCCGGGGCAAGCGCTGATATGAAAAAAATGTAAAAAACTTGAAATGCGGATTTTTTTTTCTGTTGCTTCAATTGCTATTTTTTGCGCTCCCTAAAAGTGGCACCCGGGGCTTGTACCTTCTTGCCCCCCCTAAATATTCCACTGATCAGAATTCATTTCACCATAGAATTTCCGTGTGTGACAAAAATTTATTTTGTCAACTTAAATCCAGAGAAGAGGCTAAAGGTCTTCAACATTTCAATGTCATGCATAGTCCATACAATCTAGTAAGCTATGCAAGCTTTCATGAACTACTGACATAAATAAAGGAACTATAATGAGGGGATATGGGCATACTAAATGTGATATATACCAGAAAAAACAAAAACAAATACTGGAAAGAAAACATGAAAAATATCTATTGTAAAAGTAACATAAAGATTAATATCATCTTACATTTCCGATTATTGTCATCACTGACATATTTGGAAAGTTTTTCCTTCTTCCTTCTCTCTTTCTTCACTTTCTTCTTTTTCTTCTTCTTTTTCTTTTTCTGTTTCTTTTCTCCTTCTTCTTCTTCTTCTTCTTCTTCTTCTTCTTCTTCTTCTTCTTCTTCTTCTTTTCCCCCCGCTGCCCTGTCCCTCTTTTCCCTCTGCCTTTTACTCGGCCACACATGTTCTCAGGGTAGACTTCCCCTTTAAATAATTAACGGGGCTAGACTAGACAAGCTTTGCTTTTTCTAGCCCCGTCCACATTATGCTCTCTTTTTCTCCCCCTTTTCTTGTATATTTGATGTAGATTCTTGTGTTTTATTGTTTTATGTGTCTGAATCTGTGATTTGCTTTGTATTGTTTGTATAGTTTTCTGATTTTTAATGTGGAAATTAATAAATGAAATAAATGAAATGAAATGATTGCTATACAAAGTCTGAAGGTGAAGACTACAAGAGAAGTAGAAGTCACCACTGGAGAGCTATTTCTAGGGATGACATTTGACCGTCAAAGTTTAATTACTAGCATCAAGAGGCCAGGCAGCATCCCCTTCCTATCCCTTCACTGCTACTAGAGGTCTGGACTACATCAAATTTCCTTTCTTGACTTTTCTGTATCCACCCATGCAGGCATACATGAAGCAACATAACTTGAAAGCTCTATCTGCACCAATAAGTTCACAAACAAGCACTGAGCATAAGATTTTCTGACAAAACTTAGAATTATGGTTTGGTTAATCCTTTTATTACATCTTTATGACATTGTCTGATGATATTATAAAAGAATCTGTTTTGAATTCTAAGCAATAAATCTTCATTCAGGCATAAGATATATAAAAATAGTTTTTAATGTATACACAATCTAAAGTAGATGTCAAGTTAGAGAATGATTGTGGAAAGATATGGTCTGGGTAATAGAAACCGTATAAAATGAAATATGGAATGCCTGGAAATCACTGTAACTCCTATTAAAATGGATTGCAAGGAGAGAAGGATTTGACAGAGATCAAGTCATCATCGAAGGGGTCTAAGAGAGGACAAGGTCGTTCCAGATCTTGCAAAAGACCTTCACAGGTTCAGACCTACTGCATGAGGTAGATACATTTGGTAGACCGATGAGTGATAGCATTTTAGCAAAAGTTTTACTGTAAAAGTGCATGCTAAATTTCATACTATGGACATTTTAAAAGTAATTTCTTTGGATCTGTTTCTATCTTTTTTTACAACCACTCTTAAATGTTAATAATGAAAGATTTTCTTCTTGAAGATAAAGAAGAAATTTTGTCACTAAATTCTCTGGGAAATCTCTGGATGTAGCAGCTGGCCACAGTTCAAGCTGATATTCATCCGTCATGGTCAGAGGTAATAAATGAAATTCATTTAAATTGAGTTGAAGATCAAATGATAAAGTATGATCAAATCTTCTCACAAATTGTAGTTTATGAACAAATACAGGAAAGCCTGAACCAGGGTACTGCAGTAGCCAAGCTGCCTCTGGAATAGGTCACTGAAATCTCTAACTTGGCATGCAGACTTACTCTGAGAGGATATTGGTAAAGCTAAGAATAAAAGGACAGTTGAGATGATGGAACTAACTTTGACCAGCTAAGCCAAAGGGTAGCTCAGAGCTGGAGCCTGCCTGTGATGAATTATTAGAAGAGCGGACATTGACAGTTTGGATCTATCTGCACCATTAATTGAGGCTCAGAAATGTCGCCCTATTAACCCTCAAGCCATTATAGACTTGATCTCGATCCATTCACATCACAAACAAAATCAGCTTCCACTTTTCAGCATGTTTCACATGGAGTTATGTCAAGGGTTAGATATGTAATCAGAAGATTTTATCAGTTACAAGGGTCAAACTGATTGACAGTATTAACAGATTGTTCAATAAGAACAAACAAGCAGGGAGAAATTTAGTCTCTTTCCTCTGCAAACGTACTGAATTAATAGGATCAATATACACCATCATCTAAATATGACATGTTTTGAGCAACAGTTCTTATCCTTAACACTTTTGAAGAACTTTTAATGACTTCTGTAACATAAAAGTGAAAAGACTTGAATAACAAAGCAGTATTTCTTTCTTGCATGTATCATTTCATTTTTTTTAGTCATCAGTATCTTGAATTTCATATCGATGAGGTTTGACAAGATTACAATTAATAAAGTCCCAGTTTTGAGGATTGATGAAAACACAACTTTTATGGACTGGAAACCTAAATGAGAAATTCAGAGCTAAATACAAAGAGTGGGATTACATTATGTAATATTTTCAAACTAAGCAAACAAAGATGGCAAAATTATACACTGTCAGCTCACTATAATGGAACATGTCGAAGAAATGCAAAAAGTGTTTAATTTTTAATTGAATTGTACAGTCAGATATATCAGAAGCCAGAAAGATGACACCTGGAAAGTTTCCTCTAGTGCAGCGCTTCTCAAACAGTGGTCCGCGGCCCACTGGTGGGCTAAGCTATCTAAGGTGGGCCGCAAGGTCAGTCCAAAATAGTTTTGAAAAAATTCTTGAATTCTGCTTTACTGTTAACCTTAAATTGAATTGAATTTATTAAACACATTAAAATAACATCAACAGCTGTAGAATATCGTCAGTACAATGTGCTAAACATTTTCAAAGATTTCTGTACATTTGGGATGGGGGTATTATACCAATCTTTCATTTATTGCAACCATACATGTAGGTTGGATTTTGTTATGTAATGTAGTGGTCTAGATAATTATCACACAATTCGTTCCCTATTTTCTTTTATCATGTTTCATCGCTTTTTTTTCTCATTAAAATTCTGTGAGATGGGCCTCAAATATTTCTAAAAATGAAGGTGGGCCTCGAAAAATTTTCATTAGCCAAAGTGGGCCTCAAGGTAAAAAAGGTTGAGAAGCGCTGCTCTAGTGTGAACGGCCCTTATAAGTGATGGAGAGCTGCATGGTTTTGCAACTAGTTTCACTTTTCATTCCACCTTTAGAGAAATGTTTCTCATAGATCTGTCCATCCATTTCACATAAATCCCCCATCTCCCCCATGTGCTCTGAGTGTTCCAAGCCATGGACTGAAAAGCAGTTACTGTTCTTGTTATTGTTTTGTTTGTTCTTCTTTTACACAACCTTTACAAATCATTTGTTAGCAATGACATATTCTGTAAGATTTACTGTTCTCTTTTTCTAATAGCCTGCACTCTTCTCTCAGGTGTATTACTTTTAAACTAGTAATCATTTTTTTTTATTTGTCTCTTACCTTTCTTCATTCTTGCATCTTCTTGTCCAGTATGTCCCTTTACTATCACATATATCTGTCCTTTGGTTAACTTTACAAGAAAACAATCCAGCCTGTTATAAAATATCATCTCTTCGTTAATGTGAAGAGAAGTGCACCATGTATATGACTATGAATACAGACCTTTATTTCCATGTTTATTTTCACATAAAACATACTTACACTTGACCATAATGCATCTCTGAGCAGCTGGGTATGATGTAGTGTTCAATCTGATTAA
Source organism: Echinometra lucunter (assembly GCA_029962745.1). Lineage (NCBI taxonomy): Eukaryota > Metazoa > Echinodermata > Echinoidea > Camarodonta > Echinometridae > Echinometra > Echinometra lucunter. The sequence continues at coordinate 2,670,371 of CM057153.1, forward strand.
AGGTGCATTCTAAAACAAAAACTATACACTGTATCTTTTGAAAAACATTTTTTCAGAATAAACCTAGACACTTATTTGTTGAACCAAAATATAAACAGAAATACATCTACTCTTTGGCCTGTATCATCTGTCTGGTTTATTTTTGTTGCTTTCTTATGTTGTGGTCTAGTGGATAAGTCTATGGACTGTGAACCACAGGGTGTGGGGTTTGAATCCATGGTGCAGTACTAATGTTCTTTTCAAAACATTTATTTACATTTGCCACACTTGACCCAGGTGAAGTAAGTGGGTAGTGTACCTAGTAAGAATTCATTCCTTAATATGCTTAAGCACTTTACTTGTAGTATGGCTGAAGAGGGGGCAATAATAATGTAGTGCCAGGAATGGTAAACTGTTACTAGACATGAGTGCTATAGAAGAATCTCCCATTATTACACTCTAAAAACTAAAATGTTGAATCACCATTTAAAGGTAGGAGATCCCATTTGCAGCTCTAAAATATTCTGATGTGTGAATATGTGTTCAATTATAAGAGGATGATTATCAAAATCTTTTGTGAAAGAAAAATGGATTGTACATGGCTAATTAACGGAATAATTAAAATTTTTCATAACTCTGTACTTATTTCGGACCGAAAATTTTAGCGGATTTTTTTTCGAGATAGCGCACAACGAAAGGATTCATGTTACATACAGTACAGTGCTGCTATTATGCGGTACGTGTGGTGGCCGCGAGCTGCGCGCGGCTGAGCTAGCTAGCTAGCTGGTTTCGCTTCTGCCGGTGAGCTGATTCGACTTGCTTATTCAAGGATGGTAGCCAGATTTTCATTTTTGTATGACCGTAAGATTAAATAAACAGTATCAGAAGGGCATATCCTAAACTCCTGCCAAGTTGTATGGATTTTCAAAGATTTTGCAAAAGGGATCTCCTACCTTTAAAAGGGTGGAGGAGTGACATTTTCAAAATGTTAGATTAACACTTTGAACATGCTGGATTCAACACTATAAAGGTTAGAATCCAGTATGTACATGTATAGTGTTCAATCCAGCATGTTCAAAGTGTTAATCTAACATTTTGAAAATGTAGTCACTTCTCCACCCTCTTAAATGGTGATTCAACATTTAAGTTTTTAGAGTGTATTAATTCATTTAATTAGTAGTAGTAGTAGTATTAGCAGTAGTAGCAGTAGTAGTAGTAGTAGTAGTAGTAGTAGTAGTAGTAGTAGTAGTAGTAGTAGTAGTAGTAGTAGTAGTAGTAGTAGTAGCAGTAGTAGTAGTGGTAGTAGTAGTAGCAGTAGTAGTAGTGGTAGTAGTAGTAGTGGTGGTAGTAGTAGTAGTAGCAGTAGTAGTAGTAGTAGTAGTAGTGGTGGTAGTAGTAGTAGTAGCAGTAGTAGCAGTAGTAGCAGTAGTAGCAGTAGTAGTAGCAGCAGCAGTAGTAGTAGCGGTAGTAGTAGCAGTAGTAGTAGAAGCAGTGGTAGTAGTAGTAGTAGCAGTAGTAGCAGTAGTAGCAGTAGTAGCAGTAGTAGCAGTAGTAGCAGTAGTAGCAGTAGTAGCAGTAGTAGCAGTAGTAGCAGTAGTAGCAGTAGTAGCAGTAGTAGCAGTAGTAGCAGTAGTAGCAGTAGTAGCAGTAGTAGCAGTAGTAGCAGTAGTAGCAGTAGTAGCAGTAGTAGCAGTAGTAGCAGTAGTAGCAGTAGTAGCAGTAGAAGTAGTAGTAGTAGCAGTAGTAGTAGTAGCAGTGGTAGTAGTAGTAGTAGTAGCAGTAGTAGCAGTAGCAGTAGTAGTAGCAGTAGTAGTAGCAGTAGTAGTAGCAGCAGCAGCAGTAAGCAGCAGTAGCAGCAGTAGCAGCAGTAGCAGTAGTAGTAGTTGTATTGGTGTTGTTGCTATTATCATTATTATCATTATTATGAGTGAGGGTATATGCTGTGTGCTTCATCATTTTGCTGATCTGAAAATGATACTACCTGCTTGCTCTTCATCCAGTGGACTATTCAATATCTTTATATAGCAATATTACTCCCATCTTTGACATGTGCAATATTCTAAGAAAATATTGTCTTTCTTTTTTTTTTCCTGACATTTCCTGACATAGATCTGATTCACAAATGATGCAGTACTGCCTAATCACAAATTTACAAAATATTTTGATATTTTATATAAATTTATAAAATTAGGGTATAATCACCTTTTTGCACTGCTTACTCCACAATGTCCTTTTGATATTAAATAATGCTACATAACTGAACAGAACCCAGATTCTAAATTCTATCACTGTCTGATACTACTGTATTGTGACTGTTCCAAGCTGCAAAGATCTCCAACAGATAAAATGAAGAGTGCACCTTTAAAGAGAGCATGCCTCTGCATGAAGACCTGGGCAAATAGCTTGCAGCTAGTTTATGGGGCTTCACTTGAAGCCATGTCTAAACATCATGTTGTATATCTAACCAGGTAAAAAAACCTATAGTACCTTTTCAGACCAGATGCAAACAATATTCCTGAAAAAAAAAAACATTTTTCAAGAAATGACTTATACATGTAAGGAACAATGAAGGATGGTCAATGATACAACATAGGCCATAACCACATTTCATCAATCCAAGAAGCAGTGCACAGAAACTCTCCTTACCTTCCTCTGCTCAAATTTATCTCATGCCATGCAATCCCCCCCCCCAGGAATCCTGAACATGCCACTCATTATTACTATTACATGTACATTTGATTTGTTTTAATCAATAAGTGATTACTGAAAAATATTTCACCAAGAACAGGATCATTTCCTACTCTGACTTATTTAGTATTAAAATTGTTATGTGTTAATGCATCTTTGACCCAGGAAACTTATCATTAATTGAATGGTGCAGTTATAGGCTATATAGCCATGAGCTCGATATTAACTCTTACGGTGCCAAGGGGTTTTGCGTGTTCCCAAATTCTACCAAATCATGAACAATGCTTGCTTTTCAAATGCCTGTAAGTCTTCACCAGTAATTTCTATACAGATAAGTTGTACACAAAAGTTGTAGAAAATTTATTACCCGTTCAAAAGATA
>CM057153.1:2678418-2752370 GCA_029962745.1 Echinometra lucunter
CAAGGAAAGATGTCAGATCTGACAACTTGTCAGACAACAAATGTTGATGAAATGCTCTCTAATCTTTGAATTACTCTCTATTCTGCCAAATAATCATGACCTTATTAACAAGCTGCTGCCCTGCACTTCTTTAAAAGTTGCAACTTGCAAGGTTAACCTTCAAAACATTGTAAAATAGTGTCAAAAATTCTTATCTGGCAATATTTATCACTCCTATTTTCCTGTAAACATGGTAAACTCATATCATGTTAACAAAGAACCATTCTTCATTCAAGGCAAATTGAAAATATGCAAAACTCAGAAAAAGTCATATTAGACCTGTAAGTATGGAATTATTTTTACACTAGGTTTTCAACATGAAATAATTAGTTCTTTGAAATCTGGAAAAAATGGAATCCATATCATGAGGCCCAACAAAAGGCAACTGACCAAATTATTCTCAAGCCTCTAACAAGAAAAGGTATCATCAGACACTGGTAAAAAAAAAAAAAGTTAGAACCAATCAAGTACCAAAGTCTCACTTCAATTTACCTGTAAAAGATACATGTGCACTTCACCCTTTCATCCCATATTGCGTTACAATGAATGATGATTCCAATCAAATTTGAATTTGGAACAACACACAATATGTACTGACAGATAACTTACTTTTTGCCTCTGGTCTGTACCAGTCGTTCTCCTGTTCTCTCTGTAATCCTTAGACCATTATGGAACCATTTAACGCTGGGTTTCGGGTCTCCCAGAACAAGACATTCCAGGCTGAAACACTCGCCTTCTTTGACCCGCTTGTCTCCGATATGTCGCTGGAAGATTGGTGGGCAAGTCTCATCGGTTGACTTCAGTGACAGCTGCCGGGTCGGCTTGGGTCGGGCCTGCTGTAGACCGCTCTTCACGGCTGTTCCTAACAGGATATAAACAAAGCAAAGTAAGAAGTGGGCAAAGGGAGAACACGTTTTCTTTCTTTTACAACCTTCATAAGCATCGCCTTGATATCATCCTCCTGCGGTCAGAGATCTTTATGACTTGCAGATGCATTTATTTTTACCCTTGAAATCTGTCCAGCTCCGGCTGTTGAAAACTTCATTTTGACATCTATGAAATTCTCGAGATCAAAACCGCAGACTTTGAGCACGCGCGGGGTATATACTCTCGTCCATTCATATAACGAAAATGGGAAAACAAGCCAAATAGGGGAATGCCCGAATTTTCGATAGTCTTTGTAATCAAGCCTTTTTGTGCATTTTACCTGAATATTTCTTATGCTTCGAGGTTTAAGTTCTAGTTCCAGACTTTGAATTTCTCAGTTGCTGTTTTTTTTTTGGTTCTATTTCATATGGTTATGATTCCCCTCTCACGAATGATCTGTCTCTGTCTCTGTCTCTGTCTGCATGTCTGTCTGTCTGTCTCTCTCTCTCTCTCTCTCTGTCTCTTTCTTTCTCATGTAGGCTCTACATCCAACTTTTAATGCTATTAGATGCAAATAGGCATATAAAGAGAATAATGTTTATGCAAATTTTCACCTATAAGTAGGCCTATAGAAGATTACTCGTTAGTAATACAGTCACAATCTTCTACTGTGATAACTTTTTTTTCTTCAAGATTTACTCCCAAAGTTTAAACATGATATTTAGGCCCATAACACGAGTGCCTCCAAAGACTTCTTGGGCGTCAATTCACTATGGTCACTTTGGATTTCTGAGAAATAAAGAAAGCTCATCAGACAGCCTGTTTGAGTGGGTTGTAATCATGATGCAGCATTGACGTTCGCATCCGACATGACGTAGTCAAGAATTTCACCTTAAATAATTAACGATCACTGGTAGGCGAGAAAGTGGCAGTGGTGTCATCAGTGGCGACGCTAAAGGGGGTGGTTGCCCCTATGATTTTTTGAGGGATAAAAAAATAATAAACAAAGAAAAACAAGACGGAAAAGGAGCAAAAAGAAGAAAGAATAGTATGGGGAAGATAGGGCAAGGTCATGCATGCAACACTACTGATAACCCTATTTATTCATTTGTGGGTCATCTCTCCCCCCCCCCCTAATCCAAACGCCCTGGCGCCTCCACCAGATACGTGATGCGAGTCTGGAATTAAGTCGGCGGTGGCGTAAATGTACATTAGGATGCATTGGGACTAGGCCTACATCGAATGGATACAATAGGAAGACGAGGAACACCCTGAGGTAGGGAACACGGAAAGAAGATAAGAGGACCATCCCTTAGACCCCCCCCCCTCCCTCCCCTTGTTAATTTATATTCAACTCGAAACGGTGCCCCTCCCCTTAGTGTGCTAGGGCCCCCTCAATGGCAAGCCCCACGCTACACCAAGCTTTGACAAAGAGATGGAGGGAACGCCACTCCCTCTAGCATTTCGTCATCATTCCGAGCCTAATGTTTAGTATCTCGGTCGCAATAAACTTTCATCGGATGATAAGACGAATGAAAATTTATATCTTTATTATCATTTTTATTCGTCTTATATTCATATATTTCCTGTTTCTTTTCGCTTATTTCCTTTGATATTTCATTTCATTTGGTTGGTGTCATGGGTGTCAATTTGTATTCGTGGTTGGCGGGATGGGTGGTGCCGAATATCATTGACGAGAGAGCAAGGCGACCGAGCGGAGCAAAGGTGTGAACAAACGGGGGGGGGGGGGGGGTGAAGGATCGACTAAGCGAAGGAGCGTACTTATAGTGGTATGACATTGCTCGTTATTTCTGCGAGTTGTTATGAAATCGACATCTGAAAAAAAGACTCAAATGAACATAACCACAGTCAGTGGGCAAATGATATATTCCTAGACCTGAAATGCTATGGAGGAATTATGGGCAAACAAAAGACAAAAGATGGAGAAAAGGGGACGAGGTAGGACCTAAAGGAGGACAAATAATTAGAAAAAAATTAGAGAGCTAGGGTTTATACAACACCCCCTGTACAAAATAAGAAAACAAATATGTATCAAAGACAAGCCGAAGAGGTCGTGTGATATATTTTGTTGCCATTGTTGGCCTATAGTGATGGGCATGATGGAGCATATTATGAAGTTTAACCGACTGCAGATGTATCATTACCAACATTAAGCTAATGGGGGCGCTCACTCTTTACAACTACCGATGAAAATAAAGAAACTCGTATCAATTTGTTGAGACATTTCGCTCCTGTGTCTATCTCATGTTTGTTTGTCTAGCTGCGTGCGTTTACACCTCACCATTCTTTGTCCTACTTCAAACAGAGCCCTCATCATAGAACAATTAATATGTTCTTTAGCAATGTCTGTGTAGTTGATAGGCCTTCTGACCTATATCTCCTAGCCCTTCGAGGTTTATATTTAAACATGTTGTGATGTCATTAGAGGTGTTGGTTTCACTGACGCACTTTGCTCCTCTACAATGATCCTTGACATAACCGCCATGTTGAATGATGGTAGCATCTTTAAGGAGGTATCAAGGGAAGGGCTATGCCTGTGCCAAGTACTCTTAATCATTACTCTCTTAATTTAGCCTATACGTCATAGAAATTAAGTTCAAGAATTCACAGACCAACCACCAACAAACTGCAATACAAAACAATACAAAAACAAATGGTGGTATTACTATTAAACTCGAGCATAATAACAAGTAAACGAGTAATCAGTATTATCAGTACGTGTATTGCTGATCCTTGTCAGAAAAAAAATATCCTATGTCCTGGGGCTAGAACATAACATCGTTTTTGGATTGACCGAATGATACAAACTCCTTTTCATGACTTCAAAATTTTGAAAGAGCCGCACTTAGTCCAACACAACAGTATAAATCAAGTAATTAGTCTTGAGAGTACTGATTACTCGTTTCCTTGTTATTACAAATTCTTAGATTATTCTTATTACTGTCATTCAAAAAATGTGTCAGTGGTTATACGTCATAATGTTATTCACCTATATATCCTGTCCTTTCCGTATTCTTGGGAGCGTTTCATGAAGAGTTTTGTCGGTGATTTTCACTGACTAATTTGCTTTCAGCCAATCAGATGCGAGGATTTTCAGTAGCTTATAACATTTGTCGGTGATTTTCACCGACAAAACTCTTCATGAAACGCTCCCCTTGTCTCTTCTCATTTATTTCTATTTTATTATCATGATCTCGTTTTTATAATGAACTGTAAATCTAGACTGCATTCCAGTTATGGGCTTTGAAATGTTTATTATATTATTATTTAAAATGCGAATTCATTTCACTAAACCAACCGGAAAGGCTTTTAAAAAAATACAGGCCTGAATAACCATCAAACTAAAGGCCACACATAATGACTGTTGATATACCTTTATTATGATTTTGTTAAAGCCTCCTATCCTTTATCTTGTTTCTAAAGCTAGTGCTACCTAATTTATTTCTTGTTACTTATTTTCCAGTTAAGTCTCTTGGAGAACACTACCATGCTTCTTGCAAGTAACTGAGTAAAGCACACTCTTATCAAGAGCTCAAGACGTATTCTTCTATCAGATGAGACCTGTCGTTCCTTTCCCAAAACACTTGAAATCAAATATGTAGAAATTGTAATTTGATTAGAAGTACGCCAAAGTTTACATCTTAAGGCCAGCATGGCAAGGCAGCAAAAGTAACTCACAGGAAATTATTTGAAATTCTCAAAAACTATTTGTCTAAATTGTAGATAACTACAGCCTCAAAATGTAGGTAATTAAGCCATTATATCCGTCATGGAATCCATCAATTTGAAATTGTCAAAGTTTTGACATCTCTTTGTAAACAGTAATGTCTTCTATAAGCTGACAGTTCAAGAACGGTCGCTGACAGGAATATCATAACGACATGGAGATAAGCTGGGCTTAGCTTTGACGTTATCTTGTATTCACAAAGTCGTTACTGACTTAAAGCAGACGCAAGTTTTGTTATTGAAGGTGGAGTTACCGAATTGAAGAAGTACGACAAATGAGCAGAATTTTAAAGACGAATTGATGTTCTTTATTACTTGCACTAACGGGAATACTTGAGAATGTTCCCTAGCTAAACGAATTTCACTTTTATAAATTCATAACATTGCAAAAGTCAATGCTTAATGTGCTTTTAATGCTTTGTCTAATTATATGAAAAGAAAAATGGAAGTAGGACAGATTTCTGAAAGTAACATTTTGGACTTATTTAAATAAATATATTCGAAACGGAAATAGTAATGAAAAAAGAAGAAATAATGATGCAAAGATAATGGAGATGGGGGAACTGATAGAGAATTTCAATTTCTTTGTATTCTTTTCGGCTCCTATTTCCTACAATTATATTTTGAACAATCTAACATATTTTGGGCTTCGTCGAAATGCACCAACGAGAATACTTGATAGTGCTCCCTAGCTAAACGAATGTCACCTTTACAAATTCGTTCCATTGGAAAAGTCCCTGCTTAATGTGCTTTCAGTGCTCTGTCTTAGGACATGAAGAAAAAAAATACTGGAAGTAGGACAGCTTTCTGAAAGTAACATGTTAGACTTATTTTAAAGTAATATATCAAAAATGGAAGTGATAATGGGAAAATAATAAAGATGCAAAGATAACAGAGACAGGGGAAATGATAGAGAATTTCAAGTTCTTTGAATTCTGTTGTCTCATACATATTTGATACAATTTGATTTTGAACAAACTAAAATATTTTAACCTTCATTGAAATAATCATAGGAAAACCAACATCAACCATCTATGAATAATTGGTTTTCAAACTGTGAACATTTTACGAACGGAAAAGCCGCCGCCCCCCAAAAATAATAATAAAAAACAAACAAACAGAGAGTACAAACAAAAAAAACATTAAAAAAAGAGATAGGCGTAAATTTATATTGCATAACAATGTAATTAGAATGTAAAATATCAAATCGACTAATATAGAGAAATAATGATTTTTGTTTTTAAATAATTATTTTTACCACTTCCTTGCGCCAGGAAATCGGGTAACATTACTTCCAATGGCACAAGTCAAAATAACATTAAGTCTAACACGGTTGAGATATCCTTGTTCTAAATGTTTACAAGCATGATGCTATGAATTACCAGGCCCCCACATCATTAATATAATAAACAGGCATCCATCTTTGTTATGATTTCGAATTCAAGGTCAAGGATGATGACGTAAAATGGGCTCAGCGATATGGAGAGAGGGAGGGGGGGTCTGGCATGGGGAAGGGGGTCGAGCACCAATCTTACTCGGTCACTGAATAGAGCTAAGATGTCGTACTGGGTGCTATACTTTATAGCATCTTCTGTTTTTACTTTATATCCCCTCTCCTTGTCATTTTCTGTTTTTTCCCCCTATTTTTTTTCCATTCGATGGGGCGGAGATACGTGAGTCCATGCCCCCATATCTACACCCTTGATGGATATGCAATGTCGAGTGGCAAGTCTTTAAGAGTATGGACTATGGGTACGTGACAGGCGTGGCGTCTTAGTTATTTAATGTGCATTAGTTAAGGGGAACCAAAACCCTGTGGAAAAAATCAATTATAATGAAAAGAGAGGACTGAGAGGAGCAATTTTAAAAGAAATTCCATCAAAATCAGTTACAACATGAAATATAATTATGAAAGTTTGAAAAGTCTCGATTTACTTTCTATGGCTGTCCTCAAATTGGCAATGTTGGTTCCAATGGCAGGTTTTTGTGGACAACTCTTGATATGTTTTGTACACAAAATTTCATATTTTCTCCGTTATCTCTAAAGAAGCTGCTTGTATCTTTGTGAACTCAACATATGTTGTGTCAAATACATTTTCCCGTGATATATCTTGAGCTAAGAAGGAGACAGGCTGCACCTTGAGAGATCATGGAGGAACTATGAAATTTTGTGTACAAACAGTTAAGAGTTGTCCACATTTTGAAGCAACAATTTGAGGATAGCCGTAGAAAGTAAATCAAGACTTTTCAAACTTTCATAACTTTCTTATTTTGAAACCTCTCTTTACACTGAATTTGATTTTATTTCCCAGGGTTTTGGTTTCCTTTAAAGATGGTCTAGAGGTCCACTGATTTAAACTGCTAACATGTATCACTATATTGTTTACGAACTAATAATTTGTTTCTAAATAATTTCTACTCTATCACCACACTGTAAACATAAGTTAGTCATTGGCGCTTATAAATTAGTCAAAACGACTAATTTATATTAGTCAAGTCTCAATGACTAATTTACCTCAGTCAAGACTAATGTTAAGTCACAGATGACTAGTTTAGGTTAGTCATTGCCGATGTTTTTGACCAATAAAAACAAGTCATTTGTTAGAGTAAAAGTTTATTTTCCAAGTTTCTAATTGCTTTAAAAAATATTATTAGCTGGGATATGAGTTCATACCGAACATAAAACTAATTTCCAGGCATTTTTTGTGTGTTTTCAACGAAAAACCATAACAATAAATTGCCAATTGATTAATAAAATGCTACACAAAATACATCAGTTAATTTATAATGACCATTTTTTGATATTTAATCAAAACATATTCGTTGTATAAACAATGGCCATTATAAACTGACTGATGTATTTTGTGTAGCACTTTATTAATTCATTGATAACGTAATGTTATGGTTCTTTCAAATCACTAAAAACACAAAATTTGCCTGGATGGGATTATCGTTGCCGACGTCAATGACTAATGCCTCCGGTCATACGACTAACTTACGGTACGGACGTGCATGTTCACGATGCATTGTGCACCGTATACTGCGCATGCATCGCGCGCACACTTTGTTTGCGCGCCCTGTTCAAAATTCGGCAAATGTCACTTGTAAGATTGTCGTCCAACTGCAACCCCAGCGTTCATCAAAGCCATCAAACGTCATAAAAGTCAAGGCAAAAGGCTCAGAAATGTCATCAACTTCAAGGTAAGGCTGGTTTTTGGTTGATGATCTTTTTTTTCTCGAAATTTCCTTTCACTCAAGTCAAGAGGGATTTTTAGTAGGGTGACAACGTAGGCTACTAGTACTAGCAGTCTAGCACATGTACCTACGGACCCTCGTACACACAACTGAAGTGTATGCACTGTGCCGCAACAGTCACTGTTTCATGCTTAAACACCTCAATGAACAGGTGTTTCCTGATTCATGTTGAGAGCTCATTGAATGCACACTGCCAGTTCAATCATTCTGCTTCACTGGAACAGGAGTTGTGCTCACAAAACAATAGAGTATAATAGCATATATGCACATGCCTGACATTGCAATGTCCAATTATAAAGTATTTTGGGGGTTTTATGATTTCTTTGCTATATAGGAAGATGGGGCTCCTCCATACATCAAAGGAGACAACGCCAACCTCTCCGAATGCAACGACATTGCAATTTCCATTGATGGAGTTGGCGTTGCCCATTGCACCACACTTTTTGCTGCTGTGGCTGTCTACCTCGCCTCGTTTTATGTTTTCAACCTGGCTTATCCTTCAACGTTGAAGAAGACGCTGACCTTCATTCAGAAGGTTATCTTGAATATTCAGAATAATATTAAGATCGAGCGTTCTGTGGTCACACTGCTTGATAGATTTAACAAGCATCTTGACAAGTAGTGTGACCCGGGTCATTGCCATTCAGTCAATATCTTTTTCCGCATCAGCTACATCTTCCCATTTAGGTGTAAACAGAATTATTTTCATGTTTTCCATGACTCATTTGGAATCAGATCTGGGCCCCGTTTCATAAAAAGTTGCTATGATAGCAACTCCTGCTGGAATGGTATCTACCATGGCAACAGTGAGAATTCTGCTTCTTGATTGGCTTATGATGAAAGTTGCCATTCCAGCAAGAGTTGCTATCATAACAACTTTTTATGAAATGGGGCCCTGGTGCTATTAATGTTTAACTTTGTGACCCAGTGCATCAAAATCAGGAATAAGTCACTGGGGCTGTTTTTGAGTAATCACTGTTCAAAGTTGTTCTAGTGATGAAAAATAATGACCGTGTAGATTTTCAGATTTCTGTATTTTTAGCTTTGTTTAATGACAAAAACTACTTCAAAGATTTCTGGTTAGTTAAATGATCACCGTTACTTTGCAGTCAAATGGGCCAAAGATTCATGTCTGGTATCAGTGGACAGCTTATTTACATGTACTCTTTTTAGTGATGGACACGGCGTAACTGGATGTCATTTTCTATATTCCTGATTTTGATGTACTGGGTCACATTTATTCTTGCCTTCCATTGAAACGGAAACTCAGTTGCCAAAATAGTCTCACATATTATCACCCAAATGTTATCACTGATTCACTTTTGTCATTTTGTCACTCGAGTTAAAAATTTAAGTGCAAACTATTTCAATTTTTAAATACCTTGTCATTCGTTATAGTTGCATACACATATATTTTAATATTTTTTTTTAATCTTTAAACTGCTCAACATTGTGAAATGCTACATTTACTTGCCACTGTAAGAAAAGTTTAGAAACTTGATTTTAAAAACCGTTTACGAATATTGTGGGTTGGGTTGGTTGCACTAATTATATATATACTGTTGCAATGCGGGGTGGGGGTGGGGTAACAAACAAATATGGCATCTCTCCTTGTGTCTACATTATGTTTACCTGGTATATTTCTGTTTTTGCCAATTAGTGGAACTGAAAGAAATTCAGTGATGCCAAACTTGATATATTTAACTTGCTGTTAATTCGTAGTTAGTGACATGATTGGGAACACTTGAAAATGCCACAAGAACCAAATGAGATGATATATATACCAACTATACACCAGCTGGAGTAGATCTCCCAGCTGGAAGGATTTGTCTCTAATTTGTTTACTTAAGGAGAATCAAGCATGAACATACTAGTATTTTAATTTTCTCGGGGCCTGATAGAAATAGAACCCATAGAGAGCTACACAACAGGTTTGCCTGCCACAAGGGATATTGACATTAGTTATTTTAGAATGAGTCAACGTTTCACTACAAGATTTTTCACAGCAGAATCCTTGTATAATTTACTTGATTCTAGAATAGTTTTAGCTCAAGTTGAGGACTATCCCCAATCATGTCATTATGTGTTTAAATTCCAACCAAAGAACAAGACATGGTTTTACGGGTTACTTCTTGCAGGTTATCAGATCATGCAGCTTACAGGATGGTTTTTGTTTGTTTAATTGATTTGAGTGTGGGTAAGAGTAAGAAATGTGACATTCCTCGTGTCTACACGTTTTGTGTGTGTGTGTGTGTGTGTGTGTGTGAATTATGTTGGTTTTTTTTTCCTGTTTGGCCGCATTTTTGTCAGGCTTTAATTTTTTTTTGGAAGTATTACAAACACATGGCATGATCCCTCGTATGTGTTTTTATGCTGGTTTTGCAAAATTGTTGCAAATTCAAGAGATTCTATGATGTCAAGTTTTTTTTATATATTTGATTTACGTTTTGACTTGATAGTAATTTCGTTTTATTCATGTACCTGTGATTTAAGACCACAGAACACGACTTTGCATTAGGGATACACCTTGACGAGTAGTGAGATTTAAATGTATTTTTTGTAAATTTTTCTATTTTCTTTATATTTTTCATTTGGGGGGATGCGAGCAACAAACAACATGTTTTCCGTGCTTCAATATTTTTGTGTACATGTTTTGTCGTCTAGTTTTGCCAACTTCCTGCAAGTTTAAGAGATTCACTGAAGCTGAACTTGTGCATATACATGTATATAAGATGGGTTACTTAAAACAAGGTTTCTGATTGGTCAGATACCATTGCGTAATTCGTTATATGGCCACGACCGTGCTATATAACGCGTTATATTGCACGCTAATTTGTGTACAAAATCCCATAGGAAAACGTATCGATAACTTACAAATTATCGATAATACGGAATTCGTTGCACCTTATCGACGGATGTTGCATTGTTCATAGTTTGATGAGCTCCGATTCCCGTCTTATATAACGCATAGTGCATGCTCATTGTCGTCAAATGTACCATAAAATGTGCATCCATTGATAAAGAATGTCTCTATTCTTAAACTATGGATGCACATATTACGGTATATTCAACTCCAGAGCATGCACTATATGTATAATATTTAATATAGGGCCTACTATTTACTTTGTATTGCCTTTATAAAGGACTTTTATTTTCACTGACCTGTAATTATGGGTTTTACACCTTATTGAGTTGGGGGAAGATGTGCTATTTGGTATTGCTGAACTTTCCAAGATTAACTGAAGCTGAACTTCAGATACATTCTATTTCCTGCATTTCTATCTAGTTTTTTGGTTCTGTCCTGCATAATGTTCTTGTATTCAAACCTTGATATTACACTGTACCACGTACTTTACCTTGTTTGAATGTACTGCATGCAGTGCAATGCAACATGATGTCATGTATACATGTACATATTCAAAGCTTCTCCGTATACATAATTATCATATTAATTTGAAGTAAAGATGATGATTGGGAATTTCTCATATGTACAGCCCGATTATGTTGAAATAAATCTGTTTTAAATCAAGAAGAGATTTTGTTGCTTCATTTCTTTTGTTTTTACATAAAATGTGGCCTTAGTCATGTGACTAATGTGATTAGTCATGATTTTGAATGACTAATTAGAAAAGTCAGATGACTAACGTTTAGTCATTTCAGACGTTTTTGGATTTAGTCAGATGACTAACTAAAATAAGTCGCATTTGACTAATATTTGGCATTGCCTGACTAATTAAGTTTAGTCATCTGGGTTTTCTGACTAATTACAATTAGTCATTTCAGACATAGGGCAGGACTAATTTTTATTAGTCAAAATGACTAACTTATGTTTACAGTGCACCGAAATGTAGAACAGATGGACTTTCTTGTATTATTTTCATCTAGAATTAGAATATTCCATTAAAATGTCAAAGGCTTGAATCCCGCTTCCCACACTAGTTACAGGGGTTTTTCCCGAAGGTTTATTATTCCAAACGTTTCAAAATTACGAAAATCAAACAGGATTCGTAATTCCGAAATTGAAACGAGGGTCATAATCAAAATAAATAAATGAATAAAGGTTCATAATTCTGAAAATTGAAATAGGGTTTATAATTACGAATTTTCATATTCCTGAAAAATCATTTGGAGTTCTCTTTAATTTTTTGAATTATGAACACTATTTCAATATCCGAATTATGAACCTCCTGGTATGATACATTTTTATTTCGGAAGAATGAACCTTCTCCCTTTCGGACAAAAAAACGAATCTTGCCCAATCTCCTTTATTTAGATTACCACATGTTTGCGAAGTCCCATATAACCATGATAACATATACCCACGTTGGACTCATGGCTGTGTTTCATGTTGCGTGTCTGTAATAATCAGCAAGAAACAATTATAATATTAATATTTTTTCTGCTCATTGTATTTTTAACATAGAGTAACAAAAAAATAGTCATTATTGTTACTCATTCGGGCGTATAATCATCATAATAATCAGCAAGATACAATTGTAATAATAGACCTATTTTTTGTTGTTGTTCATTGTACTTTTATTATATATAATTGAAAATACAATGATTAACAACAAAAATAGTCATTATTGTTACTCCTTGGGGCCTATATCATCTTGACAATAACTGTAACTGTTACGAATCGATAACCTACTATACGCATCACCTTTTTTGTAAAAATTGGATATCCACTCTCCTCCATCGACCTACATGCTCTTCATCCGATTGTCTGTATCTCATCTTTCCACTCTCCATCTCTGCAGTCTATTTTTGTCTTCAGCCTTGCCTTCATATCTTAAGAAATATATTGGCTCCAGTTCAACACCGGATACAAAGGTGTCGACATCATCAATTGCATTTGATGGTTGACACTACAACTAGTTGGGCGTTTAAACTGTAAATCATGTATCTAAATTTATAATGGGTGTACAGAACATACACATCCTGTATGCATTAAACATGTTCAAGTCCAAAATATTTAAGAGAAACAAGTAGAGCTTTTTTAATTACCCTTTGAAGCTTTTCAACTAAAAATTGAAGCTCGTAAGTTGAATGCTGGGACGTTGAAAGATATCAAATTTATTCAGAGTAAGCTTTATTATAGTGTATGCCCTAATGAGGTGTTATGGTCTAGTGAAGACGTCCCTGGAGTGTGGATCACGTGGTTCGCGGTTCGAGTCCCGCTACGGCAATAACGTCGTTTTGCAAGACATTAATCTACATTGCCATTCTCCACCCAGGAGCAAATGGGTACCTGTTAAGATTGCCAAAAGCCAATGTGACTGCCTTTGCCACTGCCCTGTATGCATGTATGCATGTGAACGGTGCAAAATTCACGTCGTAATTCGCTCTATAAATGTAACATAATATCAATTTGTTTTTGTTTGGAACTCCTATCACAGTAACCAATTTATCTTTACTAGGTTACTGTAAATAATTCGTCTGTTAAACTATTTGCTGTTTTGGTAATACTTTGAATGATTGTACAAGTAATTAATACAGACTTTTTTCTTGTAATACTTCAGTTTGAGTATTATTTGTCTGCAAGTTTAGCTTTTTTCTTTCTTGTAATAGTTCTGTTTGAATTATTTAGATATAAATGAAATTTACACTTATTTTTGCTTGCTTATTCTTTCTAAAGCGCAAAAAGAAACTCTTTTGCTTATTGTGCACTCATTGTTATGATGACTTTCATTATATCGGACGCTCATTATAGTCACCAGAGAGACATATAAATGTCCATTAAGAGAAACGTAGTGGGCGTGAGAGATGTATTTAAGCGTGTTAGCTTTCAAGATGGCGCCTTTCACTTTGCGTTTGGCTAGTTTGCGATACGAATACCGCCAAACTTAATTAAAACTCGATAATGCTTCCTGGCAGTGGCAGTTGATTGCCTTAATTATAATAGCAAAAGTTTTGGTCACGTGATGGTAACTATAACGACAACCGATGATCCTGAGCGGATACAGCCAAGAAAAGAACAAAAAAAGCCTGCAATACAAGTGCAAGGAAATGGGAAATAAAATGATATTTTTTTAATACAGTATATAAGGCTCCCTTTTTTTTTCCTCAGGTGAGTTTGTGATAAACTAAAGGGTGGAGGATTAATGTCTGATTTCATTATTGTAGGACATATTCAGTAAACGTTTCGTTCTATCAAAATGAATAACGGACGCAAAAATTGACCAGTAATTTAAGTTCTTTTCTGACCTTGAACGGGAACAGACAACAAGCATGCATACTTTAAAAGAGAATATTATAGCTCAACTCATTGCTCTACGCTTATAACACAACATTCAGCTATAATAAAAGTGATAGGATGACGTCATCGATCTTACCTTTACAGGACATAATAAATCAATTCCTTTGGACGATTCGCATCCAACTGATGTAATATTTCCCTGATCGTCAATGGGATGGATGTGAGAAAGATAGATTGCAATATAGGTTTGAGCATAAGATAGAATGACTGGTATGAGATGGGTAGGCTTGCTGCTACAAGAGAATGGAATACATTATACAGGTTGATCTGGTTTCAACATGGTAGCCCACTTCATCAATAGACTACGTTACATAAGGTCAAAGGTCACTTGAACGATGACACTCAACTATCAATATCATGTTTGGATAAAAATTCCTCTCCGACCCATATCTGTGTTCACTCATTTGATGATCTTCCACTGCGCTGGCCAGGTCGGCAGAACGAGTTGCATGTTTTGAAGCCATCAGTCATCTTTTACTGCCATAACGTCGGATGATATTGGCGCAGGATGAGAAATTGATGCTGCCGCAGTATATATTGTTTATACCTGATAAAATACGATTGTCATTTATCTTCATATTAGTCACGACAAATGAAGGCGTGACTGACTCGTAGTCATGATAACAATACTGACGATGGTGATGATAATAGTTATGGTATTGGTTACAACGATAAAAGAAAATGATGATGATAAGAAAAAATGATAACGATTTTGAAGATAAACATGGTGATGATAAGGATGATGACATGACTTTCTATTACAGTGATGATAATGGAAACAATATCGTGAAGATAATAATCATAAATGAACAAAGACAACCGATTACTATTTCATTGCATTTTATGCGTTACCTTTCACTATTATACTCGAATCTTTTACTTTAATATTATCTTCTTAAATAATATTTTGTTAAAATCTAGAAATGATAATTAGAAAATGTAGTATTCGTAATAGGTAATGTAAACACTGAGGCAATAATGATGTATTGCAACCCCAAAATAAGTTTTCTAAGTCTTTAATCCAGTTTCTCACTTCTCTTCTTTTTAAATTTTTACTTCGTAAAACTATCGCAAAGTCACTAATGCCACCTCGCAATGTCTTTAGTGCACAAGGTTTTAAGAGCAACTTGATAATTATTCACCTTGAAATATTTCACTCTTTCCATTGAAACACCAGTTAATATTTTTTTTTCTTGGATCTGCCCCTTGCCCCCCCCCCCCATCCAAATACGCTTCTGATTAACACTGATTGAAGTGTATTCAGTTTGCCATGTGCCTGTTATAATGTCCGTCATGCATGAGGTAGGCCCTTTTGAGGCCACTTTGACAGATACGGAAGCGATTCTTACGAGGGGTCACCAAAAATAGGCTATGAATATTCATTGGCTTTCACGCGGCGAGAGTATACAGCACAGAAACGTCTTCTATTTCTGTGGTATACAGGGAAGTGAGGGGAATGTACAAGGAGATGAGGCGAATGTACAAGGAGGTTTGGGGAAGAAGAAGCTAGAGAAAATTATTTTATTTCTTTGTAAAATAATTTTCTCTATCATACAACTTATTCACCAAATCTCCTTGTACATTCGCCTCACCTCCTTGTACATTCGCCCCACTACCTCCTTGTACATTCGCCTCACATCCTTGTACATTCGCCTCATCTCCTTGTACATTCGCCTCGCCTCCTTGTACATTCGCCTCATCTCCTTGTACATTCGCCCCACTACCTCCTTGTACATTCGCCTCACATCCTTGTACATTCGCCTCATCTCCTTGTACATTCGCCTCACTACCTCCTTGTACATTCGCCTCATCTCCTTGTACATTCGCCTCTTTCAATTCTATGTAAAATAACATGTATTTTAGTCTTCCCAAAACCTCCTTGTACATTCGCCTCACATCCTTGTACATTCGCCTCATCTCCTTGTATATTCGCCTCACTTCCCTGTATTCTCTCGCCGCTTGAAAGCTAATGAATATTCATAGCGTAATTTTGGTGACCCCTCGTACAAACCACTTCCGTATATGTCAAAGTCGCCTCAAAAGTGCCTACCAATTCATGATTTCATGAGAGAGAATGATCAATAATTTCATTGCTTTCTCATCGAGGCTCTGATTGTTTACCCAGCTTTAAAGATCGAATATTCTTATTTTGATTTCTATTTTTTATATCATTCACATGACATTTAAGAACATATTTCGGCTCGACATAATCCACATGGGTGGATAAAAGCTTGCCTGTTATAGAATATAGTGGTTTCAGAGGAGAGAGAACATTGGGCTCAGACAATGGAAGAAGAGGGGCACCTGTTTTTTTCAGCCAAACCTGACGTTTCGCCGCCTCTAAAAGGCTAGAACCACTTGTGATATGATTACCCCAAACTAAAAGTTTTCTTTATCAGTTCATATTCCTATAATTTCAATAGGAATATTTGTCATTATGAATATGTTATGCACATAACCTATAATTTTACGATGAATTCACGAAGCGCTTGATAAACTGCAAAGTTTCTCCTCCATCAAAATGTTACGTAATGAATATACCAAAATTAATTGCCTTCTTATTTATAAATCGCACCCAACAATCCAAATCGTTCCATCGACCAAGACTGAAATCATGCATGCTGTACACAAAATGAAATTAAATTCTTTGCTAATTTTACACAAACAATAAGGATAAATGAAAAATGAGCCAAAAACATTTATCAGATTTTCAGTGGATAGTGGACTAACTAAAGTAAGGACTGGTGACACAGCCCAAAGAGGGATATGAAATTAGAATAAACATCCACAACTTTTTAGGCCTACAATTAAGAATTGCTTGGCTAAGAATAGTCAGAGATTATTGCAGGGGCGTTAAGAGGTATAAGGGTGTGAAGTTCTGTCACTAATTTTTTTTTCTTTAATCGCTCAATTGCATTTTTGTTAAAAATGTGAAAATGTTGAACATTATAGTATCAGGATCTCTCTCTCTCTCTCTCTCTTTCTGTCTTTCTCTCTCTCTTTCTCTTTCTCTTGGTATGTGTCTGTTTCTCTATCCCGTTATCTGTCTATCTCACTCCACCACGCTATCTTGCTTTTGATATGAATGCTTATGATTAACGTTTTAGGTTTGCCAAAGTATCAGAAAGATATGAAGGATAAAAATAGATATTGCAGCACATCGCTACGTCTCTGTTGTAAGTCACCAAATTGAATTGTTGGTAATAAAACTGGTATCAAGACACTGAGTGTATACAGAGAGTGAAATATATAATTAATCTGACCAAGCCATAGACTAACCACAAGGTGTCTTCCTATATTTGTTTTGTTTTGTTTGTGTTTTTGTTTTTTTGTTTGTTTGTGTGTTGTTTATGTTTTGTTTTTATGAATGGGGGGGGGGGGGGGGGAGGGGTGGGCTTCATACGGGATTGGAGTGGGGTATACACATCGCACCCTGCAATATGCTTATTTTTTTATATAGCTCTGCGAAGGAATGGAACCACACAACTGTGCATGGAGGCATACGCGTGAGTAGGGAAATACACTGTTACGGGTCTAACTTTAAATGATACTTTAAACTACTCCATTAATCAGAGCTAAACGGACTTCACACGTAGACCTTAGGGTACTATAGGTTGATAGATGAGACATCTCATAGCCCCACCCCATCCCGTCCCTACATAAGCATCCAGAAAGATGAATGGTATTGGACGGGCGGGAGGGGGAAGGAGGAAAAGAAGGAGGAGGAGGAGGAGGAAGAAGAAGAAGAAGAGGAGGAGGAGGTGGAGTAGGAGCAGGAGGAGGAATAGGAGGCGCACTTGTGTCCAACTACAATATTCCCTTCTGTCCTGGTCGTCATCTACTCCAGAAGCCGGCATTTCCTAACCCATACCCTGTCCATTCGAACCCCACCCGTCTTCTACCCATTCCCTGTCCATTCCCAACCCACCCTACTCATTATTTTAATACCAATTCTCTTTCCATTCCCCTTCCATTCCCTTCCCATTTCCTACCCACCCTACCCGCATTCCCTGCCCACAATTATCTGTTTTCTACCCATTCCATGTCTATTCCTTACACGTTCCCTACCCACACTTACCAGTTTTCTGCCCATTTCATGTCCATTCCCTACCCACCCTACTCGTTTTCTCTTATTCCCTACCCATTCCCCATCCGATTTCCGAACTGCTTTCTCTAACCCATTTTTGGAAAACATAAAGCCTTCGAAAAAAAGCTGAAAATGCACTAGTATAATGAAATATTATGAAACTCGTTATAAGAAACAAGAACATGAAGAAGTTTCCAGATTTTCCTTTAGATATTTAAATGTTTATTTCATAGATTTGAAAATATCACACTCAGAAAATCAGTCATGATTATGTGCAATTTAGACTGTTTCTTAATAATCAAGTATTGTATACTACTACGACTACTCATACAAGTGTGGCTAAGAATAACACACATTATAATACACGCCCGATATCATACAAAACACATCGACATCATGCATGTGTTTTCTTATTAATCTTTGTAAAATAAACACCCCACCTTATGCTACCATGTAAAGTACTAGATTTTTTTAATTCACTACCTCTGAGAATGAAATACTTCGTAATTCTAACAAACCACAAAGAACTGCCAACGTAGATCCATTGGATCAATATCAATTAATTACATAATAATGCAAATATCAAACCCAAACAGTCATATATTATAATTCGACTATTAAAAGTAATTTCAAAGTTTGTTCATGTGTGCTAAAGTAATGGCTTAAAGTATACATATGACTTTAAGTCTTTGTATATTCTCTCTCATTATCAAGTTATCGACAATTACAAAGAAAGATTTCAGGGAAAATAAAGATGAATGAAAAACAGATAGAGTTTGATTTCATGAATACATTGCACCTTGTTTAACACTTTGGCAAGACATTAAATTTGAGTTACAAAGAATAAGTAACTATTTTGGGAAGGGGTAAATGAACATCGTTCAAAATGCAACGGTGGTTGCCAGCAGAGCTACAACATTGTTACGGATAAACTGCATTTACTAGGGCGCCCTCTAAGTTACATCTCACAAGATGCAGTATTCCTAACTGGCAACTGCATATGGAGGAGTCCGAATGGGGTTCAAATTATTCGGCACTTCATTTAGAAAGGCATCTTTACTTCTAAAAAAAAGATGCAAGGGACGTCTTCATATGAGAGAGGGGAATTTTCTATCCTATAGATCCCCTCACTCTCCCCATCAAAAGCAAAACAGACGATAAAAACAAAATTTAAGCATATTGAAAAGAAAAAAGTACTTCAGCAAGATAAGGCATATAATATATAGAATCTATGTAAATCTCATACAAATGTGAAATAAAATCAGTCACTCTTTACCAAGTTTATCATTTCACCTTAAACTGATATAATCTATACTAACTATAACTTTTTCATACTTAATATCTACTTGCCAAAAATCTTGATAGCTTTCAAGGTATATACTTATCAACATGGAATCAATAACTACTTAGGGCTATAAAAATGGAAACTGCAACGAAAAGGTACTATAAATCCACAACATACCAATCTACTAAGTTTATTATTTAGACGTATCACGCTTCAAATCCACCTGGCGATTATCAAAATAATTCCTATAATTCCTATAATTCCTCGCTCGCTGCGCTCGCTCGTAAAATATTCAGATACAGGATTTCTTTTTCTTTAGAAGAAAACACATTCGGCAAGTGAGGTGACCAAATATATGATTTAGATATCTTTAGGTCCATCATGTATATTGATGAAGAATTTTTACTTCTACCATTAAAAGGAGTATATATGTATTTTTTCCTCACTCGCTGCGCTCGCTCGTATAATATTTAGATACAAGATGGTTGGGGAAAGCAAAAAAATTCGGCAAGCAGGTGAACAAATGTACATGTATAAGTTAGATATCTCATACTAGTAGTTAATTCCATCGTGTATTTTCATGAAGAATTATCACTTCTGCCATGAAAAGGAGTAAATATATTTTCCCTCGCTCGCTACAAGATGGTTTGGGAAAGCAAAGTAGACAGACAGAATTCGGCAAGCGAGTTGACCAAATATACATGTATAATTTACAAATCTTATATAGGCCCGTCGTTATTTCGATGAAGAATTATCACTTCTATCATGAAAAGGAACATATATGCTCTTTTTCTCGCTCGCTGTTCTCGCTAATATGATATTTAGATACAGGATGGTTTGGGAAAGCAAACGAATTCGGCAATCGAGGTGACCAAATGTACATGTATAATTTACATATTTTATAGGCCAATCTTGTATTTTGATAAAGAATCATCACTTCTACCATGAATAGGAGAATAAAGCCCCATATTTATCCTCGCTCGCTGCGTTCGCTTGTATAATATTTAGATACAGGATGGCTGGTGAAAGCGAATGAATTCTGCAAGCGAAGTTACCAAATATATAATTTACGGATAGTATATGACCATCAGGTATTTTGATGAAGAATTATCACTTCTAAAATGAAAAGGAGTACATAAATTTTTTTCCTGGCTCGCTGCGCTCGCTCATATAAAAGTCACCAAATCTAGTTGAAATCGTCTGAAATGTGTAGGAAAACGAAGGGAAATATGATAGAGGCACACAAATGAACATGCCTAGTTGGCTTTATACGGTTGAATTTATAGACGTTGGTCGTCGGTAATCGGTGGCATTGTTTGTCGGCAATCAGTGGCCTCTACATCCCCCCCCCCCCCACCCCCACTGAAAAAGGTCTAGCGACGCCCTCGATGCATGGGTACCGACAGGAAGGAATTCCTTGAAAGCTGCGAGTGCTGAAGTTGGTAGCCTAGCTTAGCCGGGGTCATATTGGGAGCGCCTTGAGCACCTTATTAGGTGGATATGTGCACTACATAAATATCCAATATTATTATTATTATTATTAACGAACCTTCGGAATAACGAACCTTTTTTTTTTCATTTTCGGACTACGGAACCTTCGGAATAATAACCTTGGGACTAACGAACCTTCGAAATAACGAACTGTAACCGAATTATGCAATACTTTTTTGTGTTTAATTGATATTAAAGCTCAAAGTGTGAATACCTTATAGTCACCTGGAGTCCCTAACACAAAAAGCAAAATGTGTTTGGTAGTTGGCAGTCTTCAAAGGATTTGGAACTGCCCTGCTTTTAACCCTAATCTAATTTTCTTCGAAGACGGAACGAAAAGTTTGTTTTCTTGCGGATTCATTTTCTCAGTGGAAATCGATAGAGTGGTTGTTGTTGCTAAAATGTTACAATTTCTATAAAGCATTCACTATCATGCCAATGCTACAATGCATTGGCATGAATCTCTGGGGGATGGGGGTATATACCCCCCCCCCCACACACACACACACACGCACTTTTTAGAGGGGGGAGGCATTTACCAAATACCCCAATCTTTTCTAAGAAGAAATGATATTTCAATCAATCAGTTGTTGACATTTTTGTTAAATCTATCATAAACGACGGTTATAGTAGTAAAATTTCTATTGGAAATGCTATTAAAAATGGGAGATGGGATTATCAAGCATTAGCAGATCCTTATAATGGATGTGTGAGGGTGTGTATACTTGTGTGTGAGTTCACGCTAGAAATTTCGGCAAAAAGATTTCGATCATGTGAAAGAGGCAGTTGAATATCGAAGATGGCACGATCCGTGAAATGACTGGGGCCTTGGGTTCACGCCTGGGCCTTTCCTATTTTGATTGACTTTATCTCACGACTGAGCTGACAAAGTGTGCAGACACCACAGAAAGTTGACACACAGCAGTCATCCATCAGAGTGCCCTGCATGGGCGAAATACACAGAGAAATAAGAGGAATAATTATAATATTAATATTAATGATAATAACAATAATGCTATACATGTACTACTACATGTATAGTGATAACGATGAGGAGGTTGATGATGATGATGATGATGATGATGATGATGATGATAATAATGATGATGATAATGATATGATAATGATAATGATAATGATGATGATAATGATGATGATAATGATAATGATGGTGATAACGATGATGATATTGATAATGATAATGATAATGATAATTTTAATGATAATGATGATGATAATAATAACAAAAACAACATCATCATCTCCCACACACGCCGTAAGGCGCACAAAAGAATCGAAGGAACAGGTTTCCATACCCACTTACGTAACTGGGTTGGAGAGTGGCAAATGTAACGTAATCACAAAGAAAACTGGTACCTCAAGACTCGAACCGCAAGAGCGGCAAGCTATGTGTTCCGGTAGAAGATGCATATGTATTATTTGGGTTTTTACAGACGTGTATTATTCAGATGTGATTATTTATGTCTAAGACCGACCTTTTATGTCACCATGCGAAAGACCTGACTCAGATTCGAACCTGGGTCCGATGATCAGTTTGTAGGAGAAGACAAAGAGCTGACAGCGGGAGTTACCGCTAGACCAACTCCTGCTCACAAGAGACATCATACAATAATCATGATCATATCAAATGGGAGTTTAGCTGGTGTTTATTTGGATATATAACTTTCATTTTTTTTGGAACTCTATGGAAGGGTCGAGAAACTAAGAAAACTCTTTGCACAATGTTAGAATGACTTTACGGGAACGTTGTGTCAGCAACATCTCAAAATGTCATTCCGATTCCTTTAAAAGAAAAACCACCGACTTTGTCTTGTGGTGCGAATTGAATTTCTCGTTAAATTTTAATCGTTAACAAACGTGTGAAATGTTGAGATCTCCATGAAATGGGGGACGTAGAGGTCGCGATACCGATGTTTGTATGAGGATGGCTTGGGTAGTTCGTACCACGATTAAAAGTTTTACTGTGTGCGACTCTTCTGTCAGTCTAGAAGTTTGTTTTTCTTCCTTTTTTCATGTAATATAAATCGAATCAAATATTATGATGATATCTTTTTTCAGGCATGAAAAAGATAACGTACCTTACACTGTTACAGACAACTTGTGCGCTGATTTTTATCATTTATATTAAATCTTAGTCTTGTAAATTCATTACACGCATTTGAACAAAAACAAAAACAAAACCCCTCTTGAATGCAATGATAATTAAAGGAGAATGAAACCCCTTGGGAAAATTCCGATTTAATGAAAAGAGAGGACAGAGAGAAGCAGCTCAAGATATATCATGGGAAAATGTATGAGTTCACAAAGATACAGGCAGCATCTTTAGAGATAATGGAAAAAATATCAAATTTTGTGTACAAAACACATTGAAAGTTGTCCTTCTAAACATGGCATTTTGAAGCAACACTGCCAATTTAAGGATTGCCATAGAAAGTAAATTGAGACTTTTAAAACTTTCATAACTTTCTCATTTCGTAAGCGTTTTTGATGGAACTTTTTAAAAACCGCTTCCCTCTATACTCTCTTTTCATTACAATTGACTTTTCCCCAGGGCTTCATTCTCCTTTAAAGTGAACTAATCTGATGTCAATTTGAAGATTTAAAACAAAAATAAAAACAACCAAAAATGGGATAAGTGAGAGGGTTGACAGATTATCCGGCAGTATTGTGTCGAGGTCAAATTTTTATGACGGATTGTGTTTCTTTTCAGTGGACTATCGCAGAGGAGGGGGGGGGGATGGAGGGGGCAAGGGGGCACGAACCCCAGGCGCCAAATTATCTTTAAGGGGGCGCAAAAAGGAAAAGCTACAAAAAAATCCTGTTATTTCATTTTCTACCTAAATGTTCGGTTGATGTCGTACATGACAGTCACGTATAAGTATATGTATTTTTTTTTTAATATTTCACTGGCGACAGAAGTTGGAAGGATGCGCAATTTCAGCGCATTCTCTGGGCGCCGAAGTCCCAAGATACACTAATGTTGTTAATATACAGTTCGCCTGCTTTGTACCTCTAGTAAAATATAATTTTAATGGACAATGGCGTGGTGCTTTGCCAGGACAAATAAATTACCTGAATATTATGACGTCCTCTGATTTGCGCCCTCATCGCTATCAGAGAGGCGGGTACGCACATCGGCACACAGCAGCTTTCACCCATATCAGCAGCCACACAGCATTGGTAACATTCTCCAAAGAAAAGACTTAAAAGACCTGGAAACGGGAGGTATAACATTATGATAAAATAAATGGATCTTGATTCAGATACAGAGAGCCATGGAAAGATAGAGGGTGACAGAGAGTGAGAGAGATATAGAGAGATGAGCAGAGAGAGGCGCAGAGAAACACATAGCAACAATCTTACGAATGAAGGCACAATAAGATTTCATTAAAAAAAAAAAAAGCTGATAAATCAATCACAAATTTAATGAACAACTGAATTATCCATGTTCTAATTCCTCATCTGAACAAGTTTAGTGACATCTATCAGTTAGAAAAGGAATGATTATGATCTCCCGACTAGGTTGGGACTTCCGAACTATCATTGTGGATTTCCTTCTGTTTGATTGTTACGTTCATAATCATGATATTCCTTATTGATCATGCTGATTAAAGGATCGCAGTGATTAGCCTTGTAAATCAGCCAATGATTATATTTCAAGGTTAATATTCCTTCAAAGATGTACGCGAATGGCTTATCAATCCTTCAGCAGCAGGAAACAACATTGCAACATTTGTATACAATGGCGCATGATGATAATGCAGGAGAATATGAAAATGTTAACAAAGTATCAGATATCTTTTATCAAAATACCACACAGACACTCGAGAATGACGATAGTCCGAACTTACTGAACAGAAAATTATGGCCCACGATGGAAAACTAATTCTAGTATCTATCTAACAAAAGGCAAAACTTGAAGTCACACATGAATTATGAAATTATCTATTTATATCAATATACTTAAATTATTTAAAGACGGAAATAAAGAAAGAGAAGAGAGAGAGAGAGAGAGAATTTCAAACAAGTCTTTAAGCCTGGCGCACACTATACGATCCGACTGCGACCCGATTTTCGAACAAATGACATTTTGCATTAAATATGAAGATTAAAAAAAGTAAAAATTATCTTATTTGAAGTTCGAAATAATGATACGAATACTAAAATCGAAATTGTGATAAACTGCAAGCCTATTGGTTGGAGTAAAGGCCAAATCGGCTTCAAATCTTAGCCGATCGCAAGATTGCTATGACGTCACTTCGGTTTGGAATTGAATTCGCTTTTATTCATACAGGGAGGCTCGCAATAGCCCGGAAATTTGATTGTAATGTTCATATAACTATTCGGAACTCTGATCATGAAGATTTTGCATGTTTGAATGGTCATATCAAATGCTATACAAAAATTTTCCAGAATCAGATCGCAGTCAGATCGTGCAGTGTGCGCCGAGCTTTAGAAAACTACGACTTACAGATTGGTACGTCATCGAAGCACTGGCATAATCCTGAGTTCCATTCGCGGGGTGTTCCACGGGGCATCAGTGGATTGGAAATAGTAGTAGTCACCTGATCATGATAAAAAATAGCAATTACAAAGGAGAGTTAAACTCTTCAATGCACCTAGAATTAATTAAAGATACGACATAAGATTCACCTAAACGGAGAAGATAGTGTGACGATGTAGACTTTGGTATAACTCCAATCGAGTTCAAGGTTGCGACAGAATTTCATATTACACAAGCTGGCTGAAGGATAAAGAACACGAATGCATTACAGTTGATTCATGGTCAAATCCCCAGAGCTTTCACAAAGCACACCCTGAGGGGGCAAAACATTTCTTTTCATTTCATTTATTCCCACAATAACAGCAAATAATTATTTCAGCGATGTTCATTTAACAAAATAAATGTGAGCATAAAATAAACCAAGAAAGAATATTTTCAGATATTAAGTACATCAAAAAAACACAAGCGCAAGGATGTGACATTGAATGGCCTCCTGTTAACCATAATGTCTGTATGTTACATAGTAGTGCTCTTTCAAGCCAACTTTAGGCCTTACACCACACGAACTGAAAATTCCTGATTTTGAAAAAAACTGCAACGAGCTGCACCACCCCCCCCCCAAAAAAAAAAAGAAAAAGAAAAAGAAAAATGAATAAATAAAATAACGAATAAATAAATGAAAATAAATAAACAAATAAGTAAATAAATAACTCAGTAAATAAATAAAAATACGTTAATAAATAATCAAAAATGAATAAATAAAAAATGAATAAATAAAAAAAACACAAAACAAACAGAACTAACAAAACCACTCCCCTCCCAAAAACAAAACAAAAAACAAAAAAAAAAAAAAAAAAAGAGAAGAAAAAATCAGCTACATTCAACTGACATGACTGAGGTCCTGGGAGGTCGTGAACTGGGAGAAACCGATTCAGCTTTTCCAGTCGATGGCCATCGGTAGTAGGCCCTATAATTTCGATACGCCCATTCACATGCCAGTTTAAAACTCTAACAACCACAAATGGATTAATAATGAAAATTTGAATAAAATGGGGGAAATTATTTCTAGCTTGAATTTCTTTCAAAATTCAATCATTTGTGAAAGATAGTTGTCACTTCTGCCGTGGCTTTTATCCTCGTACTATTCTTACCTGCACGGCAATGACCGGCTGCTGTGTGATGACTTGTTGAGTTGGATTCATGACGGATGATCAAGATTAGTCTGACTGAGATACAAAGTAAGTAAGAACGATATAGATGGATAACATGCAAAGGTACTGAAACAACTAACCGATAAAAGTGGTCCAATTATATTCACCAATAGGAAGAAACTTTCGACATTCTTCTATTCACTAATGCCATCGAACTACGAAAGCACTGTATATGTAACTTGTAACTGGCAAAAGCCTACCAGCATAAAATTTAAATTCCTATCAATATAATTTAAAGCATTAGATTCCTATTGTACATCACGCTGAGCTGAGAAATAACGGCTTTCTCATTATAAGATTCTAAAATTACATATCTAACGTTACCGTTCTTGATATAAAGGGTTCTCCACTACGAATCACAAAATTTATTTTGTGCCTATGCGTTGATTAAAATCTAACCACAGACGAAAGTAAAAGGAAACCTGTTTAAGAAAAATACCGGTAAGTTATTAAAAAGAAAAGTGTAATACGTGTGAGTCTGAGATGAGAAGTTGAGGACGCATATGTTCAATCAATCAATTCAAGGTTTATCAAAAAACATGTTTTGCAGTAATAAAAAAAAAAACACTCAATGACATATGTTTTATCAAGTTTTAAATACTATACAAATATAAATTTCAATTGTAAGTAAAAATATAGAATATTGCCAGTAAAAATGTATATAAATACATAGTTGCACAAAATACATTAATAAAATATTAAATTACATAAATGCATTGATGAAATTATTCAAATTAAATTTTAAGAATTGAATCTTCAAAAAACTGTAAAAATACTATAAATGTACGATTATAAATGATAAAAACATCGACCCCACCCTTAACGCCAACGAAAAAGAAAAAGAAAAAGAAAAAAAAAGAGAAAAAAAAGCGAGAGCGAAAGAAAAAGGTAAGAGAAGAAAGAGCGGGAGCATCCAAGTAACAATTCAAAGAAACGTCGGAGCTTCCGCGCTTCGCGCGGGAGGGGGAAACGCCCCCCCCCCCCCTTCGTGCACCACTGAGCCTACAGGAAATCAATCAAACTTACTGACTGCAATGAATTAACTGTATCTTTTTGTACCCATCTCTATAAAAGGCAAGTCATATCGGATATTATGTATAATATGGTCAAGAAGGAATTATAGAATTGTGATTTTAATAGAGAAGATATTGATACGAGAAAAACAGTGAATTAAGAGAGTGAGCTATATAGTCGACTATAGCGTGACAACTTATTAAAAAGAAAACAATAATTGTAGAAACACGTCAACCATAATTATCTTTAAAAAGGAATCATAATCACTTCCTTTAAATCGGTGGCCTTTACTTGGTTAGATAGTAATCGTTCAAATTCGGCTGTTAAGATCGATGAAGCGAAAATTTAGATATCAGTACATTGTTAATTCAGACAAAAGTGGCAATGTGACAGTGACTCTGATACTGATTTTGAATTGTCTGAAGGAGTTCTCGGTTTCTCCAGACTTCATAACTTGCTTTGAATTTGCTTCTCAAACAATGGACATGATGGATAATTCCTTTCGAAAGTTGTTTCTTTCGTAACTCCATGAATGGCACAATCTAGGCCCATCAACCAATATCTGTCTTTGAGTTCTTAGCCTGGCCATAGGGATTTATGAGCGTGGTCACGGCAAAAAAACTATTCATGAAGCTTCCCCTTTCTGGATTTTGGTTCTGTTTTTATCATGCAGTCTTGTTATCCAAACAGAGGCTAGAGGCAGTTCACTATGATTTTATATCCTGAGAACGCGAATCAAGAGTCTTCCTTACGTTAATGCGGTTTATCGATAATGAGTTACAAGAATTGCATTTGTTGGAAAACTTGAACTACATGTATATCTTTTGCTCTCATCACAGCTTAACTTATCAGAAGACCGCCAACTGTTCTCAAAGAAGCGTCACAATGAGTGGTAGAATATTTCTCGTAGTGCTTTTTACGCTATCTCCAAGCCAAGTGATCTTTTCTGAATATAGCCCTATATGGTGTAGCCTGAATCAGGAACATTCCATACACGCAGCAAATGGTCAGAATATTTCTCTTAGCTTTCACATGGGAGATCCGTTAGTTTATACTCAGTTCTTAGTCTGGAAAAAGGGAGATCATAATGTATGTGAAAAACTCAATAACCGTTCTCTGAATTGTTCTATGGACGAATCTTCTTCCAGTCCTGATCGTTATACGTTAACCCAGATCAACGGGACCAGTTTTGATATGTCCATTACCTTTGCTGAACAAAACGATTCAGGACTGCATGTTGTCAAAATTCAACAGGGACCACAATCCCTTTGTACCATCGTAATGCTGAATTTAACCATAGAAGGTACATCACCTATCTGCTCTACACTAATCAACAGAGAAAGTGGAAAGTTACAGATGTTCTTGTCAATGGGTGCAGGTGAACAAAGATGATCGTGCTCAACTTCTTGCAGGAAACCAAGTGATGTATGAATATGAAACCCCTCAGATGAATTTCCGACGGCATTTTAATTCAACGAATAGATTAAGTGCATACGTTGCTCCTCATGACATTTTTAGCGAAAATGCCATGCCAAGCGAATGTTTTGTAATCAATTACAGGAGAAAAACAAGAGGAATATGTACATATCCAATAAAATCAGTCCATCTCACTGGAAAATACTTAAATCAGACGGCTGTATTTGGATGCTTCCAATTCATAGGGACAACACTCATATCATGGTGGTACACAAGTCATGCTAGTGGCGAGTTTCTGCTTCCAATAAACGAGGAGACTCCCTTGGTCGATGAAAAGCGAATCGCCCTTCTTTGTGGGGAGGAGGATGAAGATTTTGATATCATTGTGTACGACATTTTGAAAGTGAAATTACAAGAAAACCAGAAATGTAAGTTTTCTGTTTCAGCCAAAGGATCAAATAGCTCCTTTGTTACCATCACTTGTAATAAGGATGAAGACATGGAAACTTCATGGAACAGAACATCGGACCTACCCGTTACTCAAACTCCATCCCCGACAACCGGCAACGAATACCTGAACCAATGGCTCCTAACGGTGCTTGTTGTCTCAACGACAGCCCATTTTGTTAGCATTATGGCTTTCATATTTACTTACAAAAAATCCGGGAAAGCAAGAGTCAAGAAACATGATTAGAAGGGTTTTTGTATGAGAAAAATGGAAACATTCCGAAGAACGTCATCATAATCACGTCCGTGTTATTCTTATAGGTGACATGATATAAACACATCTAAGATAGTACGTGTTCGTCATAATGGATTGAAATTTAATTGACCGAGGTTCTGTGTAGTTACTGATGAAAGGATGGAATATGATTTCCTAATATTCACAGTTACACAATGTTTTCTCGATTTTGTAATAGTACTTAGTATATTGACGTCCACTTCTGATGTGCACCATCTACATGACCTAGAACTGAAAACGGAAGGCAGGATATTGCGCCAAGGAGGTTAAGTGTATGAAATTTACAAACATTTGAATCAGTAACAAGAGTTTACTGAAACAATGTTGAGTTGTATAACATATGACAATGGGACAAAGCTGTATCACCTGTCCCTTTTTTTTTCTCACGTAAGGCTAGAAAGAGAATCCTATGATCACGATGATACAGAGATAGTGATGAAATGACGTACCACCTTGGCGGTGCAGATTGAACGTAAGGCTAGAAAGAGAATCCTATGATCATGATAATACAGAGGTAGTGATGAAATGACGTACCACCTTGGTGGTGCAGATTGAACGTAAGGCTAGAAAGAGAATCCTATGATCATGATAATACAGAGGTAGTGATGAAATGACGTACCACCTTGGTGATGCAGACGGGGAATATTGTTTTAAACTTGACGAACCCCTATTTGCTGTTGTTACTGTAGGCACTGATCTTTTTGTTGGGGGGGGGGGGGGGAGTGGGCGTTGCCGCAAGCCTCCGGTATATTAGTGGTTATACGAGGAAACCATGATAATTCTAAGGGAATGGACATTCCTTTTATTCACGTTCAAAGTGACTGATGCCCACAAAATTATTCTTACGACAGTTTCTCAAGAGGGCCCCTAAGATGAATGATAGATGGGGCAAATTACATGCAGGAGGGGGTCACACATTCTTATAAAAACCACAGAGTTCATGAAGCCTTTTTCTAGGTTTATTCGTTCAAGTAAAACATGTTACTGCTTGTCATATTATACATATAGTGCATGATCTGGAGTTGAATATACAGTGATATGTAAAGATTACATTTCATAGAAAATGGTCACAAGTTTACATAGTATTATAGTATATCAATTTTGAATTACAGATAAATTCATCTCACGTATTATTCCACTTGGAAGAATCTTAGAAAATATAGTTAAAACAATGACATATTAGGGCAGTAGCAAAACATGTTTTTTTTAGTTTGTTTACAAGTACAACTAGTGAAAAAATGACTGACTTGGTCATTGCTAGTATCCATTCACAATATATCTCATGTACTGTTCACATATAATGCAAGTTTTTAAGCACAATCAAATCTTTGGACACTCTAGTTTAAGTCGTGGTTAAGTTTTTTTTATATATGTATAAAATGAGTGTGAATTTAAGTTAACAGAGGGAATAATATAACATTAGAGTTTGTGGGGGGAGGGGTGAGAGACAGAGAGAGAGAGAGAGAGAGAGGAAAATACCTTATGAACAACCCTGATGAATATGACAAGTGAATCTTCATGCAAGATATGGAAGCACGGTTCAGATGACACACAAAAAGTGACAGACATGCCGTGATTTTTGACAAGATGCCACGGAATATCAAAAACTAGAGGAAATAAATCAAACGTACTGGTGGCAATGCATTAAGTGTATCTTCTTTAAAATGCGTATCATCTACAATTATGTATTTCAACTAAAATTAGTTTTGTTGGTTCACGAGTGATTTTGAAAGTTGAAGGTCAGCATTTTAACAGAGAAAAGATATCGAATTGATACGAGGAAAACACTGACTAAAGAGAGTGAGCTTCTGAGTCGATTATGGCTCGGCAATTCAAGTTGTGAAAAAGAAAGTAGTAATTATATAAACACCTCATCCATATTTTGTTATTGTAAAGGAATTCAGAACTCGGAATTACATACTTGAAACGATTGCCTTTAGTTGTTGGCTATAAAGATGAAGGAAAAATGTTAATAATCAGCAAATTGTTCTTCTAGACAAAAGAGGCATCATAACAATCATGGTTGTGATACTGATTTTAGATTGACTGTTTGAAAGAGTTCTCGGTTTCTCCGGACTTCATTACTTGCTTCATTCTTTTGAAAATGAACCACTCATGACGGACTTAATTGTTGAATTTGCTTCTCAAAGAATGGATAATTCCTTTCGAAAGTTGTTTATTTCGTAACTCAATGAATGGCACAATCTAGGCCCTTCAACTGATATCTATCTGCGAGTTCTTAGCCTGTTTCTACTTTTTATTGTGCAGTCTTGTTATCCCAACAGAGGATATATGAGGAAGTTCCTTATTGCTTTTCTGTCCTGTGAACGCGAATCAAAAGTCCTTCTCTACGTTACTGCGATTTATCGACAATGCGTTAGATGAATACATGTAGTATTCTTTTAAAATAGATTGAAAGTTTTTAGTCATATTACAGCTTAGAAGATCGCCAGCTGTTCTCAAAGAAGCGTCACAATGAATGCTAGAATATTTCTCCTAGTGCTTTTCATGCTATCTCTAAGCCAAATGATATTTTCTGAATTTAGTATTTTATGGTGTAACCTGCATCAGGAACATTCCATACAAGCAGCGAATGGTCAGAATATTTCTCTTAGTTTTCACCTGGCAGATCCGTTTGGTTATACTCAGTCCTTAGTCTGGACAAAGGGAGATCATGATGTATGTGAAAAACTCAATAACCGTTCTCTGAATTGTTCTATGGACGAATCTTCTACCAGTCCTGATCGTTATACGTTAACCCAGATCAACGGGACCAGTTTTGATATGTCTATTACCTTTGCTGAACAAAACGATTCAGGACTGCATATCGTCAAAATTCAACAGGGAACACAATCCCTTTGTATCATCGTAATGGTGAATTTAACCATCGAAGATACATCACCTATCTGCTCTACACTAATCAACAAAAGAAGTGGAAAGTTACAGATGTCTTGTCGGTGGTTGCAGGTGAACGAAGATGATCGTGCTCAACTTCTTGCAGGAAACCAAGTGGTGTATGAATATGAAACCCCTCAGATGAATTTCCGACGGCATTTTAATTCAACGAATAGATTAAGTGTATACGTTGCTCCTCAGGACATATTAAACGAACGTATCATGCCCAGCGAGTGTATCGTAACCCATACGCAGTATAAAATGAAAACGGAAAGAGTGTGTATATTTCCTACAGGACCACCAGTCCCACAGATTCAGATTAAAAAAGACTTAAATCAAACTGCTTTGTTTGAATGCAACAAATTCATAGATGCAACATTCATATCATGGTGGCTCACTAGTGGTGAGTTTCTGCTTCCCCTCGATATTTCTGAAGAGACTCCCTTGATCGATGATAAACCAATCGCCCTTCTTTGTGGGAAAGAGGATGATGATTTTAATATCATTGTGTACGACATTTTGAAAGTGAAATTACAAGAAAACCAGAAATGTAAGTTTTCTGTTTCAGCCAAAGGATCAAATAGCTCCTTTGTTACCATCACTTGTAACAAGAAGGAAGACATGGAAACTTCATGGAACAGAACATCGGACCAACCCGTTACTCAAACTCCATCCCCGACAACCGGCAACGAATACCTGAACCAATGGCTCCTAACGGTGCTTGTTGTCTCAACGACAGCCCATTTTGTCAGCATCATGGCTTTCATATTTGCTTACAAAAAATCCGGGAGATTAAAGGTCAAGAAACATGATTCGAAGGGCTTTTGTATGAGAAAAATGGAGACATTCCGAAGTACGTCATCATAATCACGTCCATGTTATTCCTATATTTGTTATGCAAAGAAGAAAAAAGGTGACATGATGTAAACACATCGAAGAGAGTACGTATTCATCATAATGGATAGAAAATTCATTGACCGAGATTCTACGTCGTTACTGATGAAAGGATGGAATATGATTTCCTTATATTCACAGTTACACAATGTTTTCTCGATTTTGTAATAGTAGTTAGAATAATGACGTCCAATTCTGATGTGCGCCATCTACAAGACCTATGACTGAAAACGGAAGGCAGGATATTGCGCCAAAGAGAATAAGCGTATGAAATATACAAACATTTGAATCAGTAAGAAGGAATTACTGAAACAATGTTGAGTTGTGTAGCATATGACAATGGGACAAAGCTGTATCAACTGTCCCTTTTTTTCTCACGTAAGGCTAGAAAGTGAATCCTATGATCATGATGATACATAGGTAGTGATGAAATGACGTACCACCTTGGCGGTGTAGATTGAACAGACTAATACTGCTTTCACACCAAGGTACGGTCGCTGGGTACGGTCGCAGAGACCGTACCCAGCGACCGATGAAACCATGGTGTGAAAGCATTTGATCGTACTCAGCGACCGATCGTTTTGGTCAAAAACGATCGGTCGCTGAGTCCGACCTAAGAGGTACTTCAGCAACCGTACCCAGCGACCGTACCTTGGTATGAAAGCACATCGTACTCAGCGACCGATCGAAATGCAATGACCCCCCCCCCCCCCCCATACATGCCCACGCACTATCTCTACTTCCGCTTCCGGCTAGGTCAGCTATACAGCGACCGATCGCTCTGGGCCTGACCAAATTTTGACGGCGGTGTGAAATCACGTCCGATCGGTCGCTGGGTACGGTCTCTGCGACCGTACCTTGGTGTGAAAGCGGTATAAGATATATATTCTGACATGGAATATTGTTTTAAACTTGACGAACGCATACTTGCTGTTGTTACTGTAGGCACTGTTCTTTTTTGTTGGGGGGGGGGGGGGGGGGGGGAGTGGGCGTTGCCGCAAGCCTCCGGTACATTAGTGGTTATACGTGGAAACCATGATAATTCTAAGGGAATGGACATTCCTTTTATTCACGTGCAAAGTGACTGATGCCCACAAAATTATTCTTACGGCAGTTTCTCAAGAGGGCCCCTAAGATGATAGATGGGGCAAATTACATGCTGGAGGGGGTGACACATTCTTATAAAAACCACAGAGATCATGAAGCCTTTTTCTGGGTTTATTCGTTCAAGTAAAACATGTTACTGCTTGTGATGTTATACATATATTGCATGCTCTGGAGTTGAATATGTATATGTAAAGATTATAATTCACAGAAAATGGTCACAAGTTTACATAGTATTCTAGTATATCAATTTTGAATTACAGATAAATTCATCTCACGTATTATTCCATCACTTGGAAGAATCTTATACTGCTTTCACACCAAGGTACGGTCGCTGCGACCGATGAAATCATAATGTGAAAGCATTTCATCGGTCGCTGCGACCGATCGTTTTGGTTAAAAACGATCGGTCGCTGAGTACGGTCGGTGAGGTACTTCAGCGACCGATCGCGACCGATGCAAGCTAGATGTGAAAGCACATCGTACTCAGCGACCGATCGAAATGCAATGACCCCCATACATGCCTACGCACTATCTCTACTTCCGCTTCCGGCTAGGTCAGCTATACAGCGACCGATCGCTCTGGGCCTGACCAAATTTTGACGGAGGTGTGAAAGCACGTCCGATCGGTCGCTGGGTACGGTCGCAGCGACCGGTCGCAGCGACCGTACCTTGATGTGAAAGCAGTATATGAAAATATAGTTAAAACAATGACATATTAGGGCAATAGCAAAACAGTTTTTTTCTTCAGTTTATCAGTTTACAAGTTTACAACTAGTGTAATATATTTCTGACTTGGTCAGTGTTGCTGTTCTTGGTATCCAATCACAATATATCTTACGAACTGACTGTTATGTTCACAAAAATGCAGGTTTTTAAACATCATCAAATCTTTGGCCACTGTGGTTTAAGTCGTGGTGACGTCATTTTATATCATGAGTGTGAATTTAAGTTATCAGAGGGAATAAAATGACATTAGAGCGTGCGTAGGGGGGGGGGGTGAGAGAGAGAGAGAGCCGAAAGGTGTAATACATTAGAAAACCCGGAAGAGAGGAAAAAGAGGGAAGAAGAAAAAAAAGCAAAAGGAAGGGGAAGGAGTGATACAGCATGCACGTAGAAACCAAAACAAAAAATTAAAAATAAAACAGAAACAAGCAGTATCCCCCGAACAAATCAAAAACACCATTCAAATTATAAGTTTGTGATCCATTAGATATGAAGGCGTCAAAGGGGGAATTGTTATAGGATAGTTTTATCAAAACACATTCATGAATATATACAGAACCAGAAAGAGAGAGAGAGAGAGAGAGGAAGATACCTTATGAACAACCCTGATAAATATGACAAGTGAATCTTCATGCAAGATATGGAAGCACGGTTCAGATGACACACTAAAAGTGACAGACATGCCGTGATTTTTGACAAGATGCCATGGAATGTCAAAAACTAGACCAAATAAATCAAATGTGTTGGTTGCAAAGCATTACGTGTATCTTCTTTAAAAGGCGTATCATATACAATTTTGAATTTCATCTAAAAATTAGTTTTGTTGGTTCACGAGTGATTTTGAAAGTTGAAGGTCAGCATTTTAACAGAGAAAAGATATCGATTTGATAAGAGGAAAACACTGACTAAAGAGAGTGAGCTTCATAGACGATTATGGCTCGGTAATTCATTAAGTTGTAAAAAGGAAGTAATAATGATATAAACATGTCATCCATATTCTTGTTATAAAGAGGAAATCAGAACTCGGAATTACATACTTGAAGCGATGGCCTTTAGTTGTTGGCTGTAAAGATCGATGAAGCGAAAATTTAAATAATCAGTACAAGACATTGTTAATTCAGACAAAAGTGGCAATGTGACAATGACTGTGATACTGATTTTGAATTGTCTGAAGGAGTTCTCGGTTTCTCCAGACTTCATAACTTGCTTTGAATTTGCTTCTCAAACAGTGGAAATGATGGATAATTCCTTTCAAAAGTTGTTTCTTTCGTAACTCCATGAATGGCACAATCTAGGCCCATCAACCAATATCTGTCTTTGACTTCTTAACCTGGCTATAGGGATTTATGAGCGTGGTCACAGCAAAAAGCTCTTCATGAAGCTTCCCCTTTCTGGATTTTGTTTCTGTTTTATCATGCAGTCTTGTTATCCAAACAGAGGCTAGAGGCAGTTCACTATGATTTTATATCCTGAGAACGCGAATCAAGAGTCTTCCTTACGTCACTGCGATTTATCGATAATGCGTTACAAGAATTGCATTTGTTGGAAAACTTGAACTACATGTATATCTTTTGCTCTTATCACAGCTTTACTTATCAGAAGACCGCCAACTGTTCTCAAAGAAGCGTCACAATGAGTGGTAGAATATTTCTCATAGTGCTTTTCATGCTATCTCTGGGCCAAGTGATCTTTTCTGAAGATAGCACTATATGGTGTAACCTGCAGCAGGAACATTCCATACACGTAGTAAATGGTCAGAATATTTCTCTTAGCTTTCACCTGGCAGATGAGTTTGATTATCATTATTTTCTGTCCTTAGTCTGGAAAAAGGGAGATCATAATGTATGTGAAAAACTTTATAAACGTTCTCTAGATTGTTCTATGGACGAATCTTCTTCCAGTCCTGATCGTTATACGTTAACCCAGATCAACGGGACCAGTTTTGATATGTCCATTACCTTTGCTGAACAAAACGATTCAGGACTGCATATTGTCAAACTTCAACATGGACCACAACCCCTTTGTACCATGGTAATGGTGAATTTAACCATCGAAGATCACCTATCACCTATCTGCTCTACACTAATCAACAAAGAAAGTGGAAAGTTACAGATGTCTTGTCGGTGGTTGCAGGTGAACGAAGATGATCGCGCTCAACTTCTTGCAGGAAACCAAGTGATGTATGAATATGAAACCCATCAGATGAATTTCCGACGGCATTTTAATATATTAAGTGCATACGTTACTCCTCAGGACATAGTTAGCGAAAATGCCATGCCAAGCGAATGTTTTGTAATCAATTACAGGAGAATATATATATATATATATTACAGAGGAATATGTACATATCCGATAAAATCAGTCCATCTGACTGGAAAATACTTAAATCAGACGGCTGTATTTGAATGCTTCCAATTCACCGGGACAACACTCATATCATGGTGGTACACTAGTGGCGAGTTTCTGCTTCCAATCAATGAGGAGACTCCCTTGGTCGATGAAAGTCGAATCGCCCTTCTTTGTGGGGAGGAGGACGAGCATTTTAATATCATTGTGTACGACATTTTGAAAGTGAAATTACAAGAAAACCAGAAATGTAAGTTTTCTGTTTCAGCCAAAGGATCAAACAGCTCCTTTGTTACCATCACTTGTAATAAGGATGAAGACATGGAAACTTCATGGAACAGAACATCGGACGAACCCGTTACTCAAACTCCATCCCCGACAACCGGCAACGAATACCTGAACCAATGGCTCCTAACGGTGCTTGTTGTCTCAACGACAGCCCATTTTGTCAGCATTATGGCTTTCATATTTGCTTACACAAAATTCGGAAGATTAAAGGTCAAGAAAAATGATTCGAAGGGCTTTTGTATGAGAAAAATGGAGACATTCCGAAGTACGTCATCATAATCACGTCCATGTTATTCCTATATTTGTTATGCAAAGAAGAAAAGAGGTGACATGATGTAAACACATCGAAGATAGTACGTGTTCATCATAATGGATAGAAATTTCATTAATCGAGATTCTATGTAGTTATGGATGAAAGGATAGAATATGATTCAATAATTTTCACAGTTACACAATTTTTTCTCGATTTTGTAATAGTACATGATATATTGGTGTCCAATTCTGATGTGCACCACCTACATGACCTAGAACTGAAAACGGAAGGCAGGATATTGCGCCAAAGAGAATAAGTGTATGAAATTTACAAACATTTGAATCAGTAAGAAGGGTTTACTGAAACAATGTTGAGTTGTGTAGCATATGGCAATTGTACAAAGCTGTATCAACTGTCCCTTTTTTTCTCACGTAAGGCTAGAAAGAGAATCCTATGATCATGATGATAGAGAGGCTGGTGACGAAATGACGTACCACCTTGGTGGTGCAGATTGAACGTAAGGCTAGAAAGAGAATCCTATGATCATGATAATACAGAGGTAGTGATGAAATGACGTACCACCTTGGTGGTGCAGATTGAACGTAAGGCTAGAAAGAGAATCCTACGATCATGATAATATAGAAGTAGTGATGAAATGACGTACCACCTTGGTGATGCAGATTGAACGTAAGGCTAGAAAGAGAATCCTATGATCATGATGATATAGAGGTAGTGATGAAATGACGTACCACCTTGGTGGCGCAGATTGAACGTAAGGCTAGAAAGAGAATCCTATGATCATGATAATACAGAGGTAGTGATGAAATGACGTACCACCTTGGTGATGCAGATTGAACGTAAGGCTAGAAAGAGAATCCTATGATCATGATAATACAGAGGTAGTGATGAAATGACGTACCACCTTGGTGATGCAGATTGAACGTAAGGCTAGAAAGAGAATCCTATGATCATGATAATACAGAGGTAGTGATGAAATGACGTACCACCTTGGCGGTGCAGATTGAACGTAAGGCTAGAAAGAGAATCCTATGATCATGATAATACAGAGGTAGTGATGAAATGACGTACCACCTTGGTGATGCAGATTGAACGTAAGGCTAGAAAGAGAATCCTATGATCATGATGATAGAGAGGCTGGTGATGAAATGACGTACCACCTTGGTGGTGCAGATTGAACGTAAGGCTAGAAAGAGAATCCTATGATCATGATGATATAGAGGTAGTGATGAAATGACGTACCACCTTGGTGATGCAGATTGAACGTAAGGCTAGAAAGAGAATCCTATGATCATGATAATACAGAGGTAGTGATGAAATGACGTACCACCTTGGCGGTGGAGATTGAACGTAAGGCTAGAAAGAGAATCCTATGATCATGATAATACAGAGGTAGTGATGAAATGACGTACCACCTTGGTGATGCAGATTGAACGTAAGGCTAGAAAGAGAATCCTATGATCATGATAATACAGAGGTAGTGATGAAATGACGTACCACCTTGGCGGTGGAGATTGAACGTAAGGCTAGAAAGAGAATCCTATGATCACGATGATACAGAGGTAGTGATGAAATGACGTACCACCTTGGTGATGCAGATTGAACGTAAGGCTAGAAAGAGTATCCTATGATCATGATAATACAGAGGTAGTGATGAAATGACGTACCACCTTGGTGATGCAGATTGAACGTAAGGCTAGAAAGAGAATCCTATGATCATGATAATACAGAGGTAGTGATGAAATGACGTACCACCTTAGTGATGCAGATTGAACGTAAGGCTAGAAAGAGAATCCTATGATCATGATGATAGAGGTAGTGATGAAATGACGTACCACCTTGGTGATGCAGATTGAACGTAAGGCTAGAAAGTGAATCCTATGATCATGATAATACAGAGGTAGTGATGAAATGACGTACCACCTTGGTGATGCAGATTGAACGTAAGGCTAGAAAGAGAATCCTATGATCATGATAATACAGAGGTAGTGATGAAATGACGTACCACCTTGGTGGTGCAGATTGAACGTAAGGCTAGAAAGAGAATCCTATGATCATGATAATATAGAGGTAGTGATGAAATGACGTACCACCTTGGTGATGCAGATTGAACGTAAGGCCAGAAAGTGAATCCTATGATCATGATAATACAGAGGTAGTGATGAAATGACGTACCACCTTGGTGGTGCCGATTGAACGTAAGGCTAGAAAGAGAATCCTATGATCATGATGATATAGAGGTAGTGATGAAATGACGTACCACCTTGGTGATGCAGATTGAACGTAAGGCTAGAAAGAGAATCCTATGATCATGATAATACAGAGGTAGTGATGAAATGACGTACCACCTTGGTGATGCAGATTGAACGTAAGGCTAGAAAGTGAATCCTATGATCATGATAATACAGAGGTAGTGATGAAATGACGTACCACCTTGGTGGTGCCGATTGAACGTAAGGCTAGAAAGAGAATCCTATGATCATGATAATATAGAGGTAGTGATGAAATGACGAACCACCTTTGTGATGCAGATTGAACGTAAGGCTAGAAAGAGAATCCTATGATCATGATGATAGAGGTAGTGATGAAATGACGTACCACCTTGGCGGTGCAGATTGAACGTAAGGCTAGAAAGAGAATCCTATGATCATGATGTACAGAGGTAGTGATGAAATGACGAACCACCTTGGCGGTGCAGATTGAACGTAAGGCTAGAAAGAGAATCCTATGATCATGATAATACAGAGGTAGTGATGAAATGACGTACCACCTTGGCGGTGCAGATTGAACAGACTAAGACATATATATTCTGACATGGAATATTGTTTAAAACTTGACGAACTCATACTTGCTTTTGTTACTGTAGGCACTGGTCTTTTTGTTGGGGGGGGGGGGGGGAGTGGGCGTTGCCCCAAGCCTCCGGTACATTAGTGGTTATACGAGGAAACCATGATAATTGGGAAGGTACATTTCTTTTATTCATGTTCAAAGTGACTGATGCCTACAAAATTATTCTTGCGACAGTTTCTCAAGAGGGCCCCTAAGATGATAGATGGGGTAAATTACATGTAGGAGGGGTGACACATTCTTATAAAAACCGCAGAGATCACGAAGCCTTTTTTCTGGGTTTAGTCGTTCAAGTAAAACATGTTACTGCTTGTCATATTATACATACAGTGCATGCTCTGGAGTTAAATATGCAGTAATATGTACAGATTATATTTCATAGGAAATGGTCATAAGTTTACGTAGTGTTATAGTCTGTCACTTTTAGATTA
This sequence comes from Echinometra lucunter, assembly GCA_029962745.1. NCBI lineage: Eukaryota > Metazoa > Echinodermata > Echinoidea > Camarodonta > Echinometridae > Echinometra > Echinometra lucunter. The sequence continues at coordinate 2,720,159 of CM057153.1, forward strand.
CAGCTAAAATTCATTGTCACATATTATTCCACTTGGAAGAATCTTAGAAAATATAGTTTAAACAATGACATATTAGGGCAGTAGCAAAACATTTTTTTCAGTTTGTTTACAAGTACAACTAGTGAAAAAAATTCTGACTTGGTCAGTGTTGGTATCCATTCACAATATATCTCATGTACTGTTCACAATATAATGCAAGTTTTTATGCACCATCAAATCTTTGGACACTCTGGTTTAAGTCGCGGTTAAAGTGATTACACAATGGTAATTGTTTTTTATATATGATCAAGAATAAAATTCTAAGAAGAATAACATTAAAAATTTAATGATTTTCAATCAAAATCAATGCATTTTGACTTATTTTCTCATAAAAAGTCAAGAGTTGACCAAAAAATTTGAGTATGAGGTATGACGTCTTAGTGGGTACCCAGCTTCGCGCATTGCAGTTGTGCTGCGCGCTAGACTGTACAATATGTATTATACCTTGCGCACATTTTGCTCGAATTGCGCGAAATGGTACCCACTTTGACGTCATTTTGACGTCAAAGTGGGTACCCAGTTGAAACTGGGTCACAGCTGAGGGGTCAAAAATATCCTGAAATCTTACCACATTTGGGGGTTTCCTTGGCAACACGACTTTTAAAAAACTTTAGGCAGATGATTTTCTGCTAATGAAATCATGCTCTTTTAAATGAACTAACATTGTTTTAGCATTGGGTACCCCCTTTAAGTCTTTTTATATAAAATGAGTGTGATTTTAAGTTACCAGAGGGAATAATATAACATTAGAGCGTGTGGGGGGGGGGGGGGAGGGGTGAGAGACAGAGAGAGAGAGAGAGAGACAGACAGACAGATAGCCGAAAGGTGTAAGGGAAAATACATTAGGAAACCTGGAAGGGAGGAAAAAGCGGGAAGGAGAAACAAAGCAAAACGAAGGGGAAGGGGAGGAAAATAGCAAAGGTGCGATACAGCATGCACACAGAAAGAAAAACAAAATAAAAAATACAACAAAAACAAACACCATCCCCAAACAAAACAAAAACAAAATTGAATTATAAGTTTGTGATCCATTAAATATGAAGGTGTCAAAGGGGGAATTGTTATAGGATAGTTTTATCAAAACACATTCATGAACATAATATACAGAACCAGAGAGAGAGAGATAGGAAAATAACCCTGATGAATATGAGAAGTGAATCTTCATGCAAGATATGGAAGCACGGTTCAGATGACACACTAAAAGTGACAGACATGCCGTGATTTTGACAAGATGCCACGGAATATCAAAAACTAGAGGAAATAAATCAAACGTACTGGTGGCAATGCATTAAGTGTATCTTCTTTAAAAGGCGTATCATCTACAATTATGTATTTCAACTAAAATTAGTTTTGTTGGTTCACGAGTGATTTGGAAAGTTGAAGTTCAGCATTTTAACAGAGAAAAGATATCGAATTGATACGAGGAAAACACTGACTAAAGAGAGTGAGCTTCTAAGTCCATTATGGCTCGGCAATTCAAGTTGCGAAAAAGAAAGTAATAATTATATAAACACCTCATCCATATTTTTATTGTAAAGGAAGCGATGGCCTTTAGTTGTTGGCTATAAAGATGAAGGAAAAATGTTAATAATCAGCAAATTGTTCTTCTCGACAAAATAGGCATCATAACCATCATGGTTGTGATACTGATTTTAAATTGACTGTTTGAAAGAGTTCTCGGTTTCTCCGGACTTCATTACTTGCTTTATTCTTTTGAAAATGAACCACTCATGACGAAAGTTGTTTCCTTCGTAACTCAATGAATGGCACAATTTAGGCCCTTCAACTAATATCTATCTGCGAGTTCTTAGCCTGTTTCTACTTTTTATTGTGCAGTCTTGTTATCCCAACAGAGGATATATGAGGAAGTTCCTTATTGCTTTTCTGTCCTGTGAACGCGAATCAAAAGTCCTTCTCTACGTTACTGCGATTTATCGACAATGCGTTAGATGAATACATGTAGTATTCTTTTTAAATAGATTGAAAGTTTTTAGTCATATTACAGCTTAGAAGATCGCCAGCTGTTCTCAAAGAAGCGTCACAATGACTAATAGAATATTTCTCATAGTGCTTTTTATGCTATCTCTAAGCCAAATGATATTTTCTGATGATAGCACTATATGGTGTAACCTGCATCAGGAACATTCCATACAAGCAGCGAATAGTCAGAATACTTCTCTTAGCTTTCAACTGGTAGATCTGTTTGTTTACACTCATTCCTTAGTCTGGGAAAAGGGAGATCATAATGTATGTGAAAAACTTCCTAACCGTTCTCTGAATTGTTCTACGGACGAGTTTTCTTCCAATCCTGGTCGTTATACGTTAACCCGGATCAACGAGACCAGTTTTGATATGTCCATTACCTTTGCTGAACAAAACGATTCAGGACTGCATGTTGTCAAAATTCAACAGGGAACACTATCCCTTTGTACCGTCGTAAAGCTGAATTTAACCATCGAAGATACATCGCCTATCTGCTCTACACTAATCAACAAAGAAAGTGGAAAGTTACAGATGTCTTGTCGGTGGTTGCAGATTAACGAAGGTGATCGTGCTCAACTTCTTGCAGGAAACCAAGTGGTGTATAAATTTGAACCCCCTCAGATGAATTTCCGACGGCATTTTAATTCAACGAATAGATTAAGTGTATACGTTGCTCCTCAGGACACATTTAACGAAAATATCATGCCAAGCGAATGTATTGTAACCAATAATAGATTTAAAAGGAGAGAAGTATGTACATTTCTTACAATACCAGCCCATCAGATTACAAAAGACTCAAATCAAACTGTTGTGCTTGAATGGTGCAAATTCACAGAGACAACATTCATATCATGGTCGTACACTGGTGGTGAGTTTTTCCTTCCACTCGATATTTCTGAAGAGACTCCAGTGGTCGATAATTTGGTCGATGATAAACGAATCGCCCTTCTTTGTGGGAAAGAGGATGAACATTTTAATATCATTGTGTACGACATTTTGAAAGTGGAATTACAAGAAAACCAGAAATGTAATTTTTCTGTTTCAGTCGAAGGATCAAACAGCTCCGTTGTTACTATCACTTGTAAAGAGGAGGAAGACAGGGAGACTTCGTGGAACAGAGCATCGGACGAACCCGTTACTCAAACACCATCCCCGACGACCGGCAACGAATACCTGAACCAACATGACCAATGGCTCTTAATGGTGCTTGTTGTCTCAACGACAGCCCATTTTGTTAGCATTATGGCTTTCATATTTGCTTACAAAAAAATCCGGAAGATTAGACGTCGAGAAACATGATTTAAAGGGTTGTTGTATAAGAAAAATGGAGACATTCCTAAGAACGTCATCATAATCACGTCCATGTTATTCTTTTATTTGTTGTGCTCAGAAAAAAAAATAGGTGAAATGATATAAAACATTTAAGATAGTGACTGTTCGTCATAAAAGATATAATTTTCATTGACCGAGATTCTATGTAGTTAAGGATGAAAGGATGGAATATGATTCAATAATTTTCACAGTTACAAAACGTTTTCTCGATTTTGTAATAGTACTTAGTATATTGACATCCAATTCTGATGTGCACCATCTACATGACCTAGGACTGAAAACGGAAGGCAGGATATTGCGCCAAGGAGGTTAAGTGTATGGAATTTACAAACATTTGAATCAGTAAGAAGGGTTTACTGAAACAATGTTGAGTTGTGTAGCATATGGCAATGGTATAAAGCTGTATCAACTGTCCTTCTTTCTCACGTAAGGCTAGAAAGAGAATCCTATGATCACGATGATACAGAGGTAATGATGAAATGACGTACCACCTTGGTGGTGCAGATTGAACAGACTAATACTGCTTTCACACCAAGGTACGGTCGCTGGGTACGGTCGCAGAGACCGTACCCAGCGACCGATGAAACCATGGTGTGAAAGCATTTGATCGTACTCAGCGACCGATCGTTTTGGTCAAAAACGATCGGTTGCTGAGTCCGACCTAAGAGGTACTTCAGCGACCGTACCCAGCGACCGTACCTTGGTGTGAAAGCACATCGTACTCAGCGACCGATCGAAATGCAATGACCCCCCCCCCCCCATACATCCCCCCATACATGCCCACGCACTATCTCTACTTCCGCTTCCGGCTAGGTCAGCTATACAGCGACCGATCGCTCTGGGCCTGACCAAATTTTGACGGCGGTGTGAAAGCACGTCCGATCGGTCTCTGGGTACGGTCTCTGCGACCGTACCCAACGACCGTACCTTGGTGTGAAAGCGGTATAAGATATATATTCTGACATGGAATATTGTTTTAAACTTGACGAACGCATACTTGCTGTTGTTACTGTAGGCACTGTTCTTTTTTGTTGGGGGGGGGGAGTGGGCGTTGCCCCAAGCCTCCGGTACATTAGTGGTTATACGAGGAAACCATGATAATTGGGAAGGTACATTCCTTTTATTCATGTTCAAAGTGACTGATGCCTACAAAATTATTCTTGCGACAGTTTCTCAAGAGGGCCCCTAAGATGATAGATGGGGCAAATTACATGCAGAAGGGATGACACATTCTTATAAAAACCACAGAGATCATGAAGCCTCTTTCTACGAGAACAGATTGTCCACAACTGGTTTGGGTTTATTCGTTCAAGTACAGCATGTTAATGCTTGTTATATTATACATATAGTGCATGATCTGGAGTTGAATATACAGTGATATGTAAAGATTATATTTCATAGAAAATGGTCACAAGTTTACGTAGTATTATGGTCTGTCAATTTAAAAAAAAACAGATAAATTAATTCTCATGGATTATTCCACTTGGAAGAATCTTAGAAAATATGGTTAAAGCAATGACATATTATGGCAATAGCAAAACATTTTTTTTTTTCAGTTTATCAGTTTACAAGTTTACAACGAGTGTAATATATTTGTGACTTGGTCAGTGTTGGTATCCAATGATGACAATATATCTAATGTTCACATAATGCAGTGCCAGGTTTTTGCATCATCAAATCTTTGGACACTCTATTTTAAGTCGTGGTCTTTTTATATCATGAGTGTGAATTTAAGTTATCAGAGGGAATAAAGCAACATTAGTGTGTGCGTGAGGGGGGAGGGTTGAGATAGAGAGAGAGAGAGAGAGAGAGAGGGAGAGAGGGAGAGAGGGAGAGCTGAAAGGTGTAAGGGGAAAAGACATTAGAAAACCTGGAAGGGAGGAAAAGGCGGGAAGGAGAAAGAAGCAAAAGGAAGGGGAAGGGAGGAAAATAGCAAACAAACAGCATCCCCCAAACAAAACAAAAACAACATTCAAATTATAAGTTTGTGATCCACTGATATGAAGGAGTCAAAAGGGGAATTGTTATAGGATAGTTTTATCAAAACACATTCATGAATCTATACAAAATCACATAGAGAGAGAGAGAGAGAGAGGGGGGGAAATACATTATGAATATGACAAGTGAATCTTCATGCAAGATATGGAAGCGCGGTTCAGATGACACACAAAAAGTGACAGACATGCCGTGATTTTTGACAAGATAATTATCCTGAAGTAATAATTGCATTTTTTTTTGAAATTCTGTCATGCCTTTATGTAGTTAGCATTATATTAGGTATATACATAGATCGATAAGTGGAAAATCATCGCAATTAGAGTTTGTATTTGTATTATTTTCATTTGTATTTGTATTTTATTTGAAATAGGACCATCCCTCATGATAGTGGGCTTGAATTCTCTTTCCACTATTATGAGTATAATATATCAATAACTTTGTAGATGGAAATCAGTAGCTCATATCTCATAGACCATATATTACACATTAAGTAATTTATTAACATTAAATAAATCAACAATTACTAACGTCCTTATGGACAGTCACTTCTGAACATACAAATTACTCTGTTGATATCAAATTCTGGCTGTAACGTTACTCTTTTAGATACAGCAAACTGTTGCAAATTAGTTGATAATGACAGGGATATTAATAATAATATATAACTTAGACTCCTTTTACACCAAGCCTTGAGCCTCGGCCGGGCCGCGGCCCAAGGCTTGGTATAAAAGGGATCTTATATCGCATCAAATCCACCCTGTGGAGTGCTCAAGGCGCGTGTAATGATAACAATAGCAATTGTTCGTATTAAATGATACACATCAGCGAAAATATAGTATCTCTAATAATGAACTGATAAAAGAAGCAAAAGTAACGAGAATATAAGAAAAAAGAGAAGCAGCAAACAAACACGCAACGCTTTACACAGGTTCATCTTGTGTGTTTCTGAGATATTTTAAAATGAAAAGTTCTGTGCACGACATGTCTTTTATATTTTTTTAGGGAAAAGTGTGCTTATTGAGTTGTATATTTTGTATGAATATATTTATGTCAAAAAAAGGGAAAAAAAGATATATATCACGTTTATACTTGCGTCCTGTAAATGCAAATCATTCCATTTTATGTACTATACAATGAACCTTAGGGCCTAAAATGGTCGTATATGGTGAACAAGGAGACTAGCAAAGCATACTTCTGCAAATAATAATTGGTTAGACACTTCAAGGGCAGCGCAGGGATTAAACATGTTGAAACTTCACTCATAAAGCAACCGATCGTGACTTTGGGGAAATTTTTCCTTTTCCATGGCGACATGAAACTGAGATGAATTTGTAAGTGTACATATATTGCAAGGTGAGGTGATACGGTCAGTCCAAACAATTATCTAACGTGATTTAGGCGGCAATGAGCAGTGAATGGTCCATAATCATACAGAGAACTAAGTGTTGATAAACGTTCTTCAGGATATACGTGTATATTCGACATTCTACATGGTACAAGGAGTCTAACATCACCACACAAACCATCAAGTATCGACCCACTGATAAGTTTAAAGATGGAGATAACAGATGATTGTGATTATTATCCCACATGTTGCATGTAAGCAGAAGTAAACATCAGGACTTTCAACTCTCGACAACTCCCCTTGGTTGTCATTTCACAATGAATAAACTTGTCGCAGCACAGTTAAACGTATGATTTGTTTTTATTTGTTTATGTTATGTATATGTGTATATACACATGTGTGTTTGTATATATATATATATATATATATATATATATATATATATATATATATATATATATACTGAAAGAAATGAAATGGGAGAATAATAATTGCGTAGCTCCCTCAGTGCTCCCCAGAGCTGTCATCCATTTTGAATCAAGGGCTGAAAAAATGCCTCCGCCTGAGGGAGCTACGTAATTACTATTCTCCCATTTTTATTTCTTTCAGTGTTTATTATTTACAAGGGAGTTGCCAAAGTTTTTTGCATTTGTCAAATTGCTTTCAATCAATCAATATATATATATATATATATATATATAAATATATATATATACACACACAATTCATTTTGGTAAGACTTTAATGTGAAATTGCTATTCTCCATCCAGGTTTAGTAAATGGATACCCGGTAGGAAGAAATTCCTTAAAATATTATTGGAGCGCCGTTATAACAGCCATGCTAAAGCCGGGGTAATACCAGTGGAGAGTCAGGAGTGACAGACATGAGTGCTATACAAGAACCCATTAGTATTTTAATAAATTATTATTCATTTACAATACTACGACAGGATTGCACATTTTCACCAATATTTGTGGTCTTCCATGAGGCCCGTTTGACAACAGAGCCCATCCCCTGTGGTTTATCATCTACGGGAAAGAGTCCACATGCTCTCAAGAGATAATCGATATTCTACTGGGAATTATTTCTTTTTATTTCTATAGTTAGGACATGCTTTGTTCAAACAGATATTACATAAACCTATTTTTATCTACATGTCAAAGGGTATCGTCAAACATATTTTTAGCTCATCTTGAATCATAAATTGAACTTTCATGTTTTTTCTTTACGATTAAATTAATGATTATTACAATAATAATTACCATAACAATCATGATGATAATTATGACAATAATAATGATAACAAAAGTGGTAAAAATAATAATGATATCAATAATAAGGAAAGAAAATATACAATGAAAAACATGCCTTTGATCATGTTGATGGTTAAGATATTAACAAGGTTAACCGATTTTGATGAAAAGTTTTTTTTTTAAATTGCTTCTCTTTAACCTCTCTTAGAAAGGCTATTTCCCCAGGGTTTCATTCTCCTTTAATGAAAATACCAAGGACAATAGCATACTATTACTTCAAAATCGTGTCTTCCATAATGATAACTGATAACTATTGTCACAATAATTTGGTCTTTTTTATCAATGGTAGCCACTTCAGTATTTAAACTGTTATGTCTCCGGGCCCTGAAATAGTTATAACCCCAGTATTGCCAAGTGGACAGAGATGTGGGTAAAAATAATCTTGTAGGATGTAAGCACCCTGGCTGGATTGAATCCAGGGCATCTCGTATGAGAGCCATGGGCATTCACCAATACACCACAGTGCCCTAAACTAAGATTTCCACACGGGTATTAGAATTGCGAAATTGACAGATCACAATGAACACAACCATTCACAGACATTGAGGCAAAACAAAGATAATCATATTTAATAAGGCGCCAAAAGAAACTTACCTCGCTACTAATTTTGAAAATGCTTTGGGATGTTTAGCGGAAATCTGTGTTTGTCTTCTTTAAATGGCTGTGGCTGAAATTATGGATGTATCGCCTTGTGATACCAGAGAAAGTATGCAACTTTCGCACTCTCATGCATCCCGTGTCAAGCGATCCCATCCAATTGTGAATTCCGTATAAAAGCATCGTACGTCGAGACCAGGCACGTCCCCCATTTCCGTGGTAGTCTGCAAGCACCTCTTGTAGGTATAAGAGTATATATCGCTGATTTTTTAAATCTTTCTAATGCATGATTTACCTTTAAGAAAATCGTAATGTACAACAGTAAAGTACAAACAATTATACTGATGTTTATATTTTCATTTCATACTCAGGGGCCCCCAGTCTCCCCCCCCCCCCCCCCCATTTTGGATTTTAAAATAGGGGGAGAGAAAAAAAAGAAAAAAAAATCGTAAAACTTAATAAATTGCTCATAGGCTCGTAAAACCATAACCAAAGGGCTTCAGGGGGATCCGCCCCTGGACTCCGCCTGCTTGGGTGTCAACCCCCCCCCCCTAAAAAAATGAAAAGCAAACAAAACGTTCAGCAGCCCCTGATACTGTTGTTACTTTTATCTTGTTATTGTATATTGCATCTTGATGAAAGGCAAGCGCCCGAAACCTTGATCAGTGGTATTTGTATAATTGCAATTGACTTTATAACGGAACGAATCTAATATACTTCTGATTATATTGTATGATTTTATATATATATATATATATAATTAAGTAAACCTGCAGAGCTGGGAACCCTATGAAGTATGAAGTAGAATGATATTTTGATGCCAATTTGAAACGCTCATAACATTAAAATAGTTTGTTACAATGGGGCATCAACTTGATCAAATACCTTCGACTTGCCCAATTCACTCCAATGAGTTGTACAGTATAGTTCCCATCTATCCCCTGTACATCGCTAAAGACATGACAGAGGTCAAATGCCTTTAAACGTTAGATATGTCATTTCAAATTACTATCTTCTCAAACGGACCTCATTCTCCTCGTCAGGATTCATCCGACAGAGTATGGCAATTTGGACCTGCCTGTCTGGTGTTTGGGACCACTTTCATTATTACATTAACAGAACTCATCGGCGGTTCAACTTACGTTCAGGTCTCTCACTTCACTTTAATCCAACGATGTTTTATAGGACTGAGTCTGTTCATAAATCATTTGGAATAAATACACTGTACAGCTGTTCCATAATATCAGCTTCAAGTACATTACATGTTTGCGTGATTTAGGTGTGGTTCAGACAGAAATTGCTAAATTGAGCACAACCTCGATAAAAGTGTGACCAATCAATAAAATGACAGTTTATGCGAGATTTTGCAGATGTTGGGATGTCTGTCTTTTCACTGCAATTTGCTCAATCTTTCCCTTCAAAAAATAGCCAAATGGGGTATGCTTTTAAACCCTCGCTTTTATCTTTCAGTTCGGCACTGAATTGATGAAAAGAAGCTGATTTTTTTTAAATTTTATTTTATTTATTTTTTAGAGTCGAGATGATGAACCACTGTTTTTCTATTTAAAATAAACACACATGCACACATTGGTATCAATATGCCTATGGCACGATATCTTTTTTCAATGTACGATCAAAGGGCAATGTAGACAAATGCCTTGCTCATGGGCATAAGTGCTGTGCCAGGGATCGAACCCCCGATCCTCGCCAGTCCAGTGCATTATAAAACTCGATGAAGACACCTCCCCTTGCTTACTTGCCATGATCACGCCCTCTATAGTGCATAATTCGGTATCCGAGGCCTGCCCGTCGTATCACTAAGTATGCAACAATTATAGAAACCAACAATTAAATATACTTTGTTTATAAAAAAAAAAAAAAACTTGCCATAATTGATTTTGAAATTTATTGATTTACAGTATAAACTAAGACTATGTGTCATCTGTTCTGTTGTTTTATATTGTTAAGGAGAAGCATTATTTTCACCTTTCCCAGAACACAGTTCTGGGAAAGGTGAAAATAATGTTTGTGAAATTTCTCATTTTTTTTAATAACAATTAGGAAGAATATCAAAGTAAAAAGGTCCCTAGAAATTATTGATTCACGTAATCTAGTATAGGTTTTCCCGGCCAATTTCGCAACTTTGTCAGTCCAATTCATATTACGAGCATTCAATTTAATCGATTTTTGCCCAACCATGCCGCAGGGTAGTTCAATTTCATAATTTGAACTTTCCAAATCATCTTGGAAGCATTCAAATTCACGTTTTTGTTATCCAAATTCGCAATTTACGCACGTATTCATAAAGTCTCCATTAAATTTCAGGCAACAGACACATTCGTGCATTCGAATTCATTTTTGAGCATCCAATTTAGCGAATTGTACGATAGATTTTACAATTTCTTCAGTATTAATTTTTATGTCTTTTCATGTGTGACATGATATTTGCCTTTTAAAACAGAGCCTAATTTCTTTTTTTCTTCTTTGACCAATGTTAATGGTTCACTTGAAAACGCCATCGTTTTGGGTCACTAACATGACTAAAGGCCTGATCAAATTTTTTTTTTCTTGCATGAAGCAGAATTAAATCTAGTAGAGATGAAGGCCTTATTATGTAATTAGTTTATTTCTAAATGATTATATAATAAGGCCTAGACTAAATTGTAGAAGGCATTTTAGAAGACAATTAGAAATAGTGATATTTCATGCACGAGATGTGAAAATGTAGTACTGGGATGTAATGGTCTTCAAAGAACATTTTGTTAAAAATTCCCAAAAGGTAGATGATAGAACAAATACATGAAAGGAAGTGCTAGTCATCTCATGTTGTGCCATTCAATTCTACTTCGGAGAGATTGTCACATTAATTCGCATCTTCATAGTTTTTTTTTCTTTTTTTTCTTTTATTTTTTTTATGTTTTTATTAAAGTAAATCAGCAGAATCACATATTTACATGATTGGCAGGATTCAATATAAGAAATAAAATACATAAACACATAATAATAGAAATAAAGAAGGAAAGGCAGACAAAATAAGAATAAACTATTACTGGAAAAGGCGGCAGAAGAAAAAAACCCCAAGAAACATCAAGTACTTGTACTACAAAATAGAACGTGGGATACCCCGAGGACAGAAGCACCGCAAGCCGAACGAGAGTCCGGAAAAAAAAAAGGGGGGGGGGGAGAGTCAGGGCTGACTCGGATTTATATCAAACACAACCAATTCTATTCCATTCACAGATTAAACAAACGTAGATGAAAGACTCTTGAAACAGTGTAGGCTCTGTGCAACGAAGATATGTTTATATTTTATGACTAAAAACAGAATCTGAAAAATTTGAGATAAAGAAAAAAAGGGGTTCTATGAAAACCTTTGGTATTCATGCGCACCTCTTAAGTTCAATGATCCCGTTTCACAAAGAGTTCACCGTAATAGTTTAGACGTGAACAAAACACAAAATATTCCAAACAAAAATATGATACAAGCCAGCCCTAACTCTCAATTCCCAACGCATCTTCATAGTTATAGGTACGATATGCATTTTCCCCAAGTCACGCAAAAGTTGTAGTTGTATAGATCTTTGACTTGAGGGCATGTAGAATCCAGTCCTTCCTATTTAAGTCTTAAGTATAGCCTAAATGAGAAAAGGGTCTACATTATTGACTCAAAAAGAAAACTGAATTTGAAATAAGCCCACATTTAGAAGAATGATAAACACAGTATTGTTGGATTAAGTTAATATGAATGAAAATGTTACGAATTTGATTGCCCATTCGCAAATTTGAATGCTCGAAAGGTCCTTTTCGGCAGTTGCGGATGAATTTGAATGATTCTTACCTGTGTGCTAATTTGAATGATGCAAAAGCCAAATCCCTTGCTCGAAAAGCTAAATTAATTGACTTATTAACACTTTCGAATGACAGAAAAGAGGTAAACGAGGTTTTTTGCTAAATTGAATGGACAGTTTACCAAATGGACTGACAAAAGTGCGAAATTGGCTGGGAAAACCTATACTAGACTGTTTTCATGTACACCAGTCCTTATCTAATTTTACCAAATGCTTTCGAACAGTTTCTTTCTATTCACATCATAATTTCATGACCAAAACTCCAGTTTATCTTTAATGCTTGTACACTCTCAAAACAGTTGGTTAAAATCATTAGGTTGTTTAAAATATGAACAAACGATTACATTTACTCGTTTATAAATAAGCCACTGATACTCTCAGACTAACTGAAAATAGGGAATTCCCCGCCGGAATTGACCTAGCTGTATTCAAGTATGTACTGTAGTTAACCGAAGTGACCTTTGTAAATGGCGTCAAGTTAATAGCAACACAAATCGGTGTGTGTTTCAGTGCGTGCATATGAAGGGCTGTACTTTCAACTGAGAAGAATTCAAAGTTTTCTACTTGAAAAAGGTAAGCTGTGTAGCACTGGTATAATCGAAAATACCGGATATACCACTATTAATATTCCCTTGTGTAGAGTGGAATATATATATTCCGCTCTACACAAGGAAATATTGATGGTGGTATAGGTCTTAATAATCTAGGTCTTCTACGATATACTAAATACACCACGGAATTATGTAGGCCCCTACAAGGTTTTCCGGTTTAGAGCTTATAACCCCAAATTACAATCTAGAAAACTGTCCCCAAAGTAATTACTCCGTAAATAATTTCCAGGTTCAGGTGGGCGATGTGGTGGGGGAGAGGAGGTAGTTTTTTGACTGGTAGTTGGTAGACGATAATGTGTCTGTTGCCCAGAATGCGTCCTTGCCTACCTTATACGGTAGGGGAATAATATACTGTTATACATAAATTTATAGTGCTCAATGAGGTCTCGAGTTTGAGAGGGGGGGGGGGGGGGTCATTGTCCCAGAGGTAATTTTAAGGGAATAGTTGTCCTTGAATCTTGATGTACCAGAATTTCATAGGCAGCTTCTATAGTTTGATTGTATGTTTAAAACCACAAGTCCAGGATAGATATTTTATTCACTTATTCAAAGAGATCGCCTGTCCATTATGTCCCATAGCTAGATAACGTCTTTGCATAGACTGTAGATCTCCTTGTCCACACCTATACGTTGGGTGATTTCAAGTTCGGTGTGCGGTGTTGGTGTTCTCACAACACCAACACCAGCCCCCAACACCGCACTTGAAATCACCCAATGGTGGTGCATATATATATATATATATATATGCAAACAATCATCAATTACATTAATAATTATACCAAAAGTTCTTCACAAATTTTTTCAGTATCATTATATGTAATTACATACTGGTAATTATCGTAATAGATATTAGTCAGTTTTGTATGAATACTCGAGAAATCAGGAGCCGACTTTAGACTTAAACTCATAATTTGAAGCAACTTTGCTCCATTTAGATCTTGATACTGTTCTCGTTCTCTGGGTTATCTGTATAGGTCGTACCATATCTCAGGAATCATCATGGTTGACAAGGATGCCATGTTCGACGAACTTGCCAAAAACTTTCCGGCCGGGAACTATACCACATTTTGCAATAAGATGGATGTGGGTTACAATGAAGCTAAAAGCATGCTGACAAGGTGCAAAGAAGACTATAATGTTGCTCTGAGAGATCTACTTGCTCAATGGGACCAGAGAGTAAAAGGAGTTACCCAGAAACAACTTGAAGATGCCCTGATTAAAGCAGACGTTGGCGCGCTTTGTGCAATCGTGAGGAAATACTATGATATAGGTATAAAAAAAAGGAAAGTTATGTTTAACTTTTTGTTTATATTATATTTTTGTAGAGGGCTCCGTTGAAAAGCAGTTGCAAAACTGAACCGGACTTCCTTCCTCTATGGTATTTTTCTTAAATAAAACATGAATAAATAAATTATAATAATGAATGAATAAATAAAGTAATTAATCCTTTCTCCAAAGATTCCTCTTATATTCATGTAATTATCTTGACAAAACACAATCGTTTTATTGAGTCGTAAAGAATGAAATGTATTGAAATAATCATAAAATCATAATCTAAACATGAAAAAGACGTACCGATAGATCAAGAAATAATCAATTTGTGGTTAACATAAACTAGAAACTGACCATTTCTTAAAGACACCAAATCAAATTGTAATTAGAGTAGGATTTGACGAAGCAACTTCTCAAAACAATCTTACTTCCACCATCTCAGAAACCATTATATTTTTGTTTTGTTCTCATGTTCTAGAAAATGTATATAATAGCATAAGTCACTGAGTTCAATTCGTCTTGATGATTATGTTAAAACAATATAAAGTCTCTGTGGTTCCCAATTCACAGCTGCAACCCGAGCGGGAAGTGGAGATGGCGCTGTCCTCGACAACAGAAATCAATCTGTTAACCAATCAGCAGCGTCTGACTCAGTACATACGACGCGAAGAGGTAAATTTAAAACTAACGACCTTTCTTCATCAGTTTTAGTTCCACTTATTGTTTTTGTTGCTGTATTCTTCTCTTTATTTCTATACATCAATTTATTTGGTGAATTGTCATTTGGTCTGATCCCAATTAGGGTATGCCCAATGCATCTAATACCCACTTGGTCTAACATCACTTAGTCTACTGATTTGACAAACTGGTTTATAGACCAAATGGTCATTAAACAAAATGAAGAAAACTAAGTAGACGAAGTGGCGATTAGACCAATTTGAACATTAGCACAAATGACATTTAGTCCAAGTGGGTATTTGACCAAGTGATGATTGGACCAAACGGCAATTAGACCAAACTGACAGTGGTTTAGCCATAGTGGTGTTAGACGATCTGGGAATTAGACCAATTGGTAATAGACCAAGTCGCTATTTAGTCGCCATCATCTTAAAAAATTCATATTGCCTTCGTCTTCTTCCCATAATCCTTCTTCCAGATTCCTCTTATTCTCCTCCTTTTGCTTAATTATTCTCACTTGTTTTCTTTGTTCAGTCATTTATCTATAATCTTTGTCTGATGTGTAATTACAGTCAAATATGTCTAGTTTATCACCTGCATAGTAAGACTGTATATAAAGACCAGGGGAGCGTTTCATGAAGAGTTTTGTCGGTGATTTTCACTGACAACTGTTATAAGCTACTGAAAATCCTTGCATCTGATTGGCTGAGAGCAAATTAGTCGGTGCAAATCACCGACAAAACTCTTCATGAAACGCTCCCCATATAATTTGTTTCCCTTGAAAATTGTATCCCATTGAAGCTGGTATCAAAGGAACCTGTTCATAAAGGTCACCTGTTCATAAAGACCTATTATAATGTCCATTTTATGTGTTCCTTATACAGGCTTTACTGTATCATGCTTTAAAAAA
This sequence comes from Echinometra lucunter, assembly GCA_029962745.1. Classification (NCBI taxonomy): domain Eukaryota; kingdom Metazoa; phylum Echinodermata; class Echinoidea; order Camarodonta; family Echinometridae; genus Echinometra; species Echinometra lucunter. Next base: position 2,736,086 of record CM057153.1, read on the forward strand.
AAACCAAACATTATGTCACTCTAGAATATGTTTAATTCTAACACAGCTCCCCAAAATACATCTGCTGCTTCAATGGAGGATAATGACAGGGGTGTTGGAGGGGGGCAGATCAGACAACAAGCAGGACAAGCAGCTCAAGTGAGACAAAGAGGTAATATTACCATTATTGTTATAAACAACACTGAAGGTAATACTGATCGATCGTCTTGGCTCATTATGAAAGCGACTATTAAAATTCTTAGTACAGCAACAGCAACAAATCACCCTAGATTCTGCAGAAAAAACGATCAACGTTTACTATAAAGGAACATGAAGCTAATTTTCGATAGCAATGTTATGCACAGTATCGGTAAAGCATTTCTGAAATTAAAAATACATGTACTGTCATCGTGATCATGACCCTCAGCAGAAATTTTAAATAGTTCTGTCGTTTTCATCTACATGTACATGCTTATATAAGCTTAAACATTTGGACTGATTTCTAACCGTATATTTTAGGAAATTGAAATAGTAGCCTTTCACCAACCAAATCAGGAACATCGTCATCATATTCTAATGACTATTACTTGTTTCTCCGTCTTTACCTTACATGTCTATAATTTCTTTCTATCCTACGAATGATGCAGTTTCCCAAAATACGTCTGCTGCTCCAGCAGAAGATGTCGATGATGATGATGATGATGATGATGATGTCGACTATAGCGAAGGCCCTGCCAGGAACCAAACACAAGTTCCTTCAGTGAGGCGCAGAGGTGAATCCCCCCCCCCCTTTTTTTTCGTCTGCTCGCTACATAATCTGTCATATTCCACAATTATTATGTAATATTATTATAGCCATGGGAGTCTTCGCAAGCTCCGTTTTAAGCTTCATTTATTTAGATTTCAGATGAAAGTTATTGCTAACCAGTTTTCTTTCACGGCTTCCTCGTCATTTTGTCTAGGTCATGTCAGTTCAAAATTGTTTATCAATTAGTGACACAAATGATTAGATTTGATTTGGTTTGATTTAATTTAACTTGATTTGATTTGGTTTGATGTGATTTGATTTCATCTTATATAGAAAGGAAATATTGCTTAATAGTTTACGTAATGAAACCTGTCTAGTAGTTCATCTCTAAAACAGGCTGGAAATATATATTTTTTCTTCAAAAGAGTCATGGTTCTTTGATTTTAATTGTTAGGAAAAAAAACAACAAATTTTATCAGAGCTGTATATAGCCTACAAAGGAATGGTATATGAACAAAATGAAGTGGCACCAAATGAGGACAGTATATATGGCTGATGTATACAGTACTTAACATGTTTTGACATGCAGGATATTGAGAGATTATACTTGAACTGGTTATTTACGCATCTTAATGAATATCAGGTGAAACAAATGTGACACGAGAGAGACAAGTCCAGGAGCAAGGCGCCTTGAGGAAGACTAATCTTGAGACAGTGGATACAGTAGGAGAGGAAAGAAGGAGAGGTATACGAAACTTAAAATCCAGTTAACTGAATTTTCCATGATTGAATGAATGAATGAATGATTTATTGATTCAGCTTATTCATCAATTAATAAAACACTTGTGCAACATGATTATGTCTTTGCTGTATGGCACTGATAAGGCACTGAATTATCACATATGATAGCACAATATTACGCAAGTTGTTTCAATAATCTTTCAGTCAAGGGTTTTTAATAACATGTTAACAAATACAAGCTGAAAGAAAGGAGGCAAGATACGGTAGGTCGAGAAGAGAATAAAAAGAGAGAAAGAGAAAGCTGTAAAGTAAGAAAAAGAGAGAGAAAGAGAAAGAGAGATAAGGGCTACATGGAAAACAAGAATGAGCTGATCTACATCTTTCTCTTGTAAATCTTTCCTGACACGTCTTCTGATTTCTGCTTCACATTGTTTTTAGGAAGTGACCCTACATCCATTAGACTGGAGAGAACTACAGAGACGAAGGATGGAAACAAATCAACAACGATTTTCACCTGGACTGGAGTTAGTAAAGAACACATCACTCTTCTAGGCGTTATCTTAATCGTGGGTGCTGGTCTATTCCTCTTAAACCGTCACAAGAAGTGACGCAGGATTGATACTGAAATCTTTAACCCCCCCCCCCCTCAAAAAAACAAAACATAAAAACCTTAGGAGTGACAAGCTGTGGACAATGAAAACAGTACTACTAAAACTGATAGATATCTTCATAAACCATGTAAACCGTATGTATCAAAGTAAAGATAATCTAAAATTTGAGGGAGTAGTATTTAAGCTTATTTACTTTGCATACTTTCATGAAGCTTAGAAAGAAAGAGGAACTCCCCCCCCCCCCCCTTTCCACTGATACCTCGCTTGAATCACTGTTGTCATGCTTGAACGAGTATAATGTATATTATTGGAGATGGTGGGTACAAATTCCACTTTTTGCAAGTTTTGGAAAATAGATGAAATGAATGCACCCATTGGTTTAACTCATGAATATGTCCGGGACGAAATTGAGACCAATTTTTTAAAAATCAAAGTGAATGAAAAGGTGATGATATTGGGTGGAAAAACCTGTTGTAGTAGTAGTAGTAGTAGTAGTAGTAGTAGTAGTAGTAGTAGGAGGAGGAGGAGGAGGAGGAGGAGGAGGAGGAGGAGGAGGAGGAGTAGTAGTAGTAGTAGGAGTGGTGGTGGTGGTGGTGATGTATTACATATCATTATTATCATTAGTTATTTTCTTTTAAAATCACAAAAACACCACACAATATAATACATTTTTTGATAACAGCTGCAAAGTTATTGTTACTATTTTTACCATCACCATCATCATTACTATGATTATCGTTGTTTTTGTAAGTGCATAGGGACATGCTAAGCTATGTGTTATGCGCTATAAAAAACTGAACATTATTATTAATATTAATATTATTATTATTATTATTATTATTATTATTATTATTATCATTATTATTATTATTATCATTATTGTTGTTGTTGTTGTTGTTACCTATACTTAAGAAGTATTATAACTTTGATTTTATATTCTTCATTTGATTTTTCCAAAAAAATCAATTGATAAACAAATTTTAAAATTATATCAATCAGATTCAAGCCCCGTTTCATAAAATTTGTTATCAGTAACAACTGCCACATTCCTATGACAAATTTGCTCTCAGCCAATCAGATGCAAGGATTTCAGTAGCTTATAACAGGTACTGCAACTTGTTTTTTATAACAAGTTTTATGAAACGGGGCCCAGATGCATAAAAACTTATAGAATTTAGTTGTATTAGCATTAACAATCATTAGAAAATTCAATATTAAAAGAACAAATTTAATCATTATTAGCATTATCATCAACTCAACTGGTTCTGTTATGTCCCTCTCTACATATATTATTTCATTTGTAATAAATAAATAAGATATAAAGAGAGGACGTGATGCATTTCATTTACTTAATCTGTAACGTGACCAAAATGATTTGGAGTTGTTTATTTGACCGACTTGTTATACAAATTATCAAGTGCATTAGTACAGAAAGATAGAGGGCCGACTATCACGTGGTTGGCAACGCCTTACATATAGGATGGCTGCTGAGAGCCACTGGTATAGCCCCTTTTTATCTCTTCAAGCGCTGCAAGAATAGAGAGGAAGACATGATTGCCGCCAACCTCAAGATTTGATATGGCACCCAGATTGATTGAGTGACTAGTACATGTACATCAGTCTCGTCTTGTTTTGTTTCAAAGAAATAAGAAATGCTGCTTTAAACTGTATAATATTTAAACCAAAATTTAAGTTGTATCGCTATTATTATTATTGTATCATGCCTATTGTCAAAGTAATCCTATTTTTTTTTGGTAATATTTGGTATGTAATTTTATTGTTGTTTAGAATGCTGTTGTCTTATGTTATAATAATTTCGTTGAATATATTTCATATTCTGTTATTCCCAATAATATTATGTTTTACGAAGATTTTTTGAAAAGAAAATGGTCTTCCGATGGCAAAAAAAAATAAGAAATAACAATGAAGACAAATAAGCTGCTTTTTAAAAAAATGATATGTGGTCAGTATCACAATAGCCTTGTTGAATGTTTGTTTTAATGCTTTCTTATTACTTTCTTCTTTTTTCTCCTTTCTGTTTCGCAGCAAATGGTGTGAAGTAGGCTTTATGTAATGATTTTTGTATGATATAATGTATCTACATCTATTGTTTGTATTTCTTCAACATTGTCATTGGATGATATTTTCTTGAATATCTAGCAGATTGAACCCTCATTATTTCTGTTATTTTTGTTTTCCTTGAGGACCCCTCCCCCTTTTTTGTATGCTTGCTAGCCGCGTGCTTTTAGGGAACTTCGCCTCCTCCTACAACGTTCTCTTGATCTATTTCTTTTGTATTTATCATGAGAAGGAAATAAATGTACTTTAAATCCGAATCTGAAGCATTACTTAGTAATTATAATGAATGTTATTTATACATATATATATGAAATAGTCAAACCTGCTTTAGCGACCAACTGTCTATAGCAATCACCTGTCTATAAAGGACACATTTTATGTTTCCCTTGCATGCAGTTTCTCATTGTCACTGGAGCATGTACTGAAGGAAACCTGTCCATAAAGACCACCTGCTTATAGAGACCACTTTTCTTGTCTCCCTTGAGTGGTCTTTATACACAGTGTTATATATGATAACCAAAGAAAGGAACAAAACCCCCCAACCTCCTAACTCATCTGTCTTTTGGAATTGATCCTCAAACTGAATAACTTAACGTTCAACGGAAACCATTAAATACAAACAGAGGGTATGGCTATGGGCACACCTGTTGCCCCTACATACGCTAACATATTCATGGGGCAACTCGAGAAGAAGATCATAACATCAACACACTCACAAATCTTCAAGACATCATGGAAACGCTACATAGATGACATATTCTTCATATGGAATGGCTCACCCAGAATCCTATCCACCATCCAGGACTCCATGAACGACATGCACCCAACCATTAAATTTACATTCGAGTCATCCAATGACACCGTCCATTTCCTTGATGTCTCACTCCAACTCTCCAATAATACACACACGTACCTTTTACCATCGTCCTGTCACCCAAAGCACTCATTCAAAGGCATCATATACAGTCAGGCTCTACGGGTTAGGAGAATTTGCTCAGACACCTCACGCACAAACCATCACCTCAAGCAACTAGAACAACACTTCAAAGAACGCAACTACGACATCAGCATGGTCAGACAACAAATTGAACGTGCAAATGACAAACCCAGGTCAGATCTTCTAAAATACAAACCTAGTGAGACAACCGACTCAAAGAAAGTATACTTTCCTATCACATATGCCCCACCCACTGCTATCGTTCCTCGAATCATTCACAAACACCTTCCCCTCTTACACCAATCAAAAGAAATGGCAAGTATTTTCTCAAATGTCCCCACTACCTCCTACCGTCGAGGGCGTACACTGAGGGATTTGCTTCTACGAGCAAAAGACCCATCCCCCCTAGCTACACAACCACGAAATGGTCCCCCAGGTTTCTCCAAATGCACATCACCCAAGTGCATTCTTCATCAACACATCACAAAAACCAAAGCCTTGAAAAGCACAGTCACCGGACAACAATTCACCATCAAATCCACCATCACATGTAAATCATCACCCCCCCCCCCCCCTGTTGGTTGAGCGCGATCAGTGACTTCCTGAATAGTAGAGGATATGTTGTCGGTCTTGGGCTTCACATCAATTACTCCTATATCGTTGCCATTTTGTACGTTAACACCTTCTTTTGAGACTTTATGTTATTCATAAGTTTTTCTCATTTACGTACAACTGCTTATTGCCACTTGCACTGACTTCTATAACCTCACAAATTCCTCACCAATACGTGAGCCCCAGGGGGGGGGGGGGGTCACTCGACCCTAAAAGTGGTAGGTATGTGCCGCGGGCGAGACAAAAAACGGGGGCTTTGGAACGGGCTTATTGTGAAAAGGAGGGTCTTTGGAACGGGCTTCGGAACTACAAATGTTTGTGAAAACGGGGTCTTTGGAACGGTTCGCCTGCGTGTGAGTGCGTATGTATCCCTATGGACCGGGCATACGTGCAAGCAGCTAGCTGGTGCGCTCGCGCAGAGGCGATGGTCGGACAGCGCTCTGCGGGCTGCTTTTCACAAAAAATGCAGCTCATTGTAGCGGATCAATGCGGCCGGAACGGCGTAACGAAAAATATGCGTAGCTTTGGAACGGATTTCTTTCTTCTTTTTTCTCGATAAGAAGAAAATGCTATGCTTTGGAACTTCTTTCTTTGTTCTTTTTCTCAATAAGATAAAAATGCTATTCTTTGGAACGGAAATTTGAGTGTAAAAATGGGGGTCTTCTCCACGGCACATACCCACCACGCATTATATACTGAGTGCCCCCCCCCCGGAACGTGAGCCTTTTTTATGTGCATCTTATGTTGCTTCCCCGCCAACATCACTCTAGGTGGCGTCCTAGCGCATTCACTGGTTCAGTGACTCTTGCCCGTGTGACGTACCACATCACGTGACCAAACACACGAGCAGGAATCACAAAACCACTCCCACAACTCCACCAGGTAATAATTAAAACGTTTATTTCATTTCATTTTGATTATATTAGCTTTGATATTCTTTTTATTATTTTCCCTAAGTTCTTTACCGTTTATTTATGCTTGTCATTCCGTTTGTTTCTGTCTGTTTCGTTGTAGAACCCTTGATAAAGGCCTTTGAAACCGAAAGCTCGGGATATTAAAAGTGGAATATACAGCTACGTCCTTCGCTGTCTTGCGTATTTCATTTTATGTATATATATATATATGATATATATATATTACCGATATTTTGCAGAAAACAAGCAAGACCTGAAGATCTGCAAGTACCAAACCTGTTTTTATTAGTTATAGACTGATGTGGCATGGGTAGGGGCCCTATATTGGTGATAGTTTTGATGTACTGAGATCTTGAACTTTTGCATGTGAAACTATATCCAAGCCAAGATGTCGGCCGCCGGTGCTACGCCTATGTGTATGTCTACGAGCATGACAGAGGCGTCGATCCTGGGGTGGGGGGGGGGGGGCAAATGATATCTTTGCTCCCCCCCCCCCAATAATTTCAGAAATGAAAAAAAAAAAAGAAAAGAGGGGAAAAGAAAAAAGAAAGAGAAAGAAATGAAAAGGAAAAAACGGAGTGAAAAGAAAGAGAAAAAAACAGAAAATGTGAAATTTTAAGCGCTGTCGCATTGACCAATATCGATGATAATTTCTGTTCTTATGAAAGGAAAATTGAGTTTTCATCTTGTATCTCTATCTAATGTTATACTATTCTTCTACACATAGAAAGTAATATAACCGAACCTGAATATTACACCAAGAAATCGAACGGCATGTTGACCCCAAAAGAGATACACTTTAGTAGATAAAGGTCTATATATCAGTTTGTACATAGATTTTTGAAAATCCTATCTTTTTTTTTTTTCGTTAGCTCGCTCGCTTCTCTCGCTTGTAAAAGCTAGATACAAGATGATTTCGGGGAGCAAGTAGCTTATTTCAGCAGCGAGATTCAAAAACGTCATAATAATATTTCGGCTGCGAGGTGGTTTAAAAATTTACAAAAACCATCTACTGTATTTTTGTGACGAATATAATACGTATAGCTTTATTGGCTGTTGACTTTGCTCCCTCGTAGGCTTAAAAGTGTAAATAACCATCATGGGAAAGAGTATATTTTTCCTCGTTCGCTGCGCTCGCTCGTTTCTTATTAATGGTTTGGGAAAGCAAACGAACTCAATAAGTGAGAAGGGGTTACCATGAAAAACAGTGTGATTCTTCGCTCGCTGCACTCGCTCGTAGTATATATAAAACAGGGTGGTTTCAAGAGGAAAACAATAGACCAGCGATGTGCCAAAATAGAGTCATATTTGGTAGCGAGGTAACCATATGTATATTAAAGATATCATATATGCCTATAGTGTATTTTGATAACAAAGTAGCGCCTCTAATAACAGCAATAATGGTTATTTTGGCTCGCTCACTTCGCTCGCTCGCAAAATGGAAAAAAAAAACAAAACAAGATAACAAAAAAAAAAGTGGTTCATAATATAGGAAGATGCGGAATTTTCCTCAAATCTGAAATGCTTCAAATGTGAAGCATATTATATATATATATATATATATATATATATATATATATATATAAGAATCAGAGTTGGTAGTAGAATGCCATTAAAAATAAAATCATAGATTTTAAAAGAAAACGGAGCATAGCTCTCAAAAATGAAAGGCGAAGTCACACTCTTCGTCAGTGCCTTAGGGTGTGACAAAAAGATGTAAATCAAAATCCGTTTCTGAAACAGACGAAAACATACGTCTGTTCATGGGAAGACGGATTGTGAAACTCGCCTTTCAAAAGAAACGGATTTTGATTTACATCTTTTTGTCAGACCGTGGGCACTGACGAAGAGTGTGACTTCGCCTTTCATTTTTGGGAGCTATGCTCCGTTTTCTTTTAATGGCATTCTACTACCAACTCTGATTCTTGTATTATCTAGATGCCAAGCAGACTAATTTTCACTATATATATATATATATATATACAATATATGTATAGTATATATGCATACACACACACACACACACACACACACACACACATGTATACATGAGTGAGAATGACCTTCCCAAACCAGATTCACTCTGAGTTCACAACGAGCGCTAATACCTCTTCCAGATAAAGTTGAAGATGTCTTGCATAATTCAGATACCAATGTACAGAGTAAATGTGGGAATTGTGGCAAATACATTCAACCAAATTATGTTCATGATGATGCCAAGATGGTGAGCTATGTTATCATTATGTTCATGATGATGCCAAGATGGTGAGCTATGTTATGAGCTAGGCCTAGGTGACCAGCCAAGTCAGCTACCGGCAGTTGTATGTGATGTATGTAAAACCTATTACCATCAGCAATGTAGTGGCCTATCAGATGAACTATTTACGATTGTAAGCAAATTTGGCTTGCAGGGCACCCACGAAATACCCTGGCACTGTTCTATCTGTAAGAAGTATGCCAAAGTGATGTTTGATGAGATGATTGATTTGAGAAGAAGACAGGACATGTTAAAAAAAGAAGTCAAGCAGGTCAAAGAGCAATTGAAACATGTGAAACCAAGTGAGAATGAAATGAGTGAAGATAATCGAAACCTTTACAGTGCTGTAAAAGAAGTACTTGAACAGGATAAGAGGCAAATGAACATTGTGGTAACCAATCTGCCTGATGTTACTACAACAAGCACACCCAAAGCCGTCATGAAAGCAACTAAAGTTATGGGCAAGGATTTCAATGATCATCTCAAGAATCTCCAAGAAGTATTCAAACGATTCAGAGACGCTGGACTTAAACTCAAACCATCCACGGGTGGATTTTTCAGGAAAGTCACATACCTTGGCCACATAATCAACACCAAAGGAGTTAAACCTGACCCAAGCAACGTTGAAAAAGTCAAGTCCTGGCCCCAGCCAAGAACACCCACAGATGTTCGATCCTTCCTTGGCTTGGCATCTTTCTACCGACGTTTCATACCCAGCTTCGCCAAGATTGCAACTCCTTTGACAACTCTCACACACAAAGGTCAACAGTTCATATGGACAGCAGAGTGTGAAATGGCCTTTCAACACCTGAAAGAAGCTTTAACCAATCCACCTCTACTCGCCTAGACTTCGATAAGGAGTTCACCAAACAGAAAACCAGTACAGCTCAAGTCATAAAACATGTTAGGTGTGTCTTTTTGAGAGTCCTACAATGCTGTCGGCTCTGACGAAGATGTACAAGGCATGCAAGGCTCAATAAACCATCTTGACAGTTGGGCAGCAAAATGGTTAATGAGTTTCAACCTAGACAAGTGTGACGTTATGCACTTTGGATCCCAGAACCCCCATCAACAATATATCTTATGTGGTTCCCACCTGAAAGAGACAGTAGCAGAGAAAGATCTTGGGATCCTGATAAACAAGTCATTGAAAGTTGCTTCACAATGTGCAGCTGCAGCCAAGAGAGGTAACAAAATGCTTGGGATGATCAAACGAAGCTTCGCATATAGAAATAAGTCAATAATCCAAAAACTGTACAAATCTTTAGTGCGCTCACACTTGGACTATGCTATGCAGGCCTGGAGCCCTTATCTTGAAAAGGACAAGAGAGTACTGGAGAAAGTCCAAGCCAGAGCAACGAAACTTGTTCCAGGTATCTAAGAGTTGTCCTATGAAGACAGGCTTGCCAGACTAAATCTCACCACACTAGAAAGAAGGAGAGAAAGGGGTGACCTCATTCAGACATAGAGGATTATGACGCAGATCGACAAAACTAAACCAGATAATTATTTCCAGAGAGTAGAATACCAAAGAACCAGAGGGCATTCCATGATACTAACCAAACAAAAATCCAGGCTAGATATTAGGAAGAACTTCTTCAGCCAAAGGGTAGTTGATAACCGGAACAAGCTCCCACAATGTGCCATCGATGCTCCAACACTCCTTCAATTCAAGATCATATTATCAAAATTGGGTTTTTAAATAGGCCCCAAAGGGCCCCCTTAACCCTGCCACACTCATCAGTCCTCCCTTGGTCATGAAGACTATGAGATGTGGCCATCAAGGTAAATCAAGGTAAATATATATTAGATTTTATTCAGTTCAAAAAATCAAAGAACAAAGACAAACGGTCCAAAGACCGACACTTGCCTTGTGTTCAAATCAAAGAAATATACATAAATACGCCTGTCAAATCAAATTACAGAATAATTAACAATCAATTGCAACTAATAAAATACCCGTAATATATGACAATACAACAAAGGAGAATGAGACCTAGGGGAAAACAAATCAACCTCCATGGGAGGAGGGAACAGGGAAAACCTCCACCCCCCAAACAAAAAGGGGTATACACTATAAAAGAGCCACCCATAAGAACACCCCAGAACAACCTATCAGCCCAAAGAATAAAAATTATCGCAACGACGAAAACAAAAACAAGAAAGCCAAAACTGATATCAAAATAGTCATGACAATATGAACGTTTTTTTATTTATTATTATTATTTTGGACAAAATAACGCTTCCCCCATAATAAATAAATAAATAAATAGATATATATATATATATATATATATATATATATATATATATATATATATATATATATATATATGTATGTATATATATATATACATACATATATACATACATACATATATTATGTATATATACAATCTGGCAAAATGGTGCCAAATTGCCAGATTGTATATATACATATATACACATTTGTTATGAGGGAAACGTTATTTTATCCAAAATAATAATAATAAATCGGCCTATAAGATATCGAAAATACATATCTGATCACCTCACTGCCATATATTTTGGCATATAGCTGCCTTATTGTTTGCTGTCCGAAACCACCTTTTTTCTAAATATTACGAGCGAGCAAATGGAGCGAGGAAACACATGCTCTTTGATAGTAGAATTAGTAACCCCTTCAGCAAATTACACTGTGGGTCTATGAAACATCAAAATTATTTATTTTGTTCCCACACTTGCCGAATTCGTTTGATTTCTACAACCATTAATATTAAACGAGCCAGCGCAGCGAGCGAGAAAAAATATACTCTTTTCCATGGTGGAAGTGTTATTTCGTCATCAAAATACACGATAAGTCTATGAAAGATTTGAAATCATATATATTCGTTCACCTGTGTGACGAATATGACTCTACCTAGCTACTTCGCTTACCATCTGAACCATTCTGTTTCTACGAGCTAGAAAAGTCAGTGATCGACAAAAGTATGGATTCGTATCCCGGTTCGTATCGTCACCAAAACAGAGTAGAATGAGTATGGTTTTGTGAATTTGTCAACTTCCACGCTGCCCAAACATTATATTTTGGAATCTTGCTGCTGAAATAAGCTGCTTGCAGCCCGAAATAATCTTGTTTCTAACTTTTACAAGCGAGAGAAGGGAGCAAGCGAACGAAAAATTGTATTTTCTTTCATCTATAGGCCGTTATTTACTGATAGTGTATTCATTTTCAGACCAACTTGCCACTAGATTTTTTGATTGATATTCAGACCTGGTAATATCCCTAACATTCTATGAGCATGATGAGTAGAAGAATAGTATAACATTAGACAGAGACACAAGATGCAACCGATTTCTTTTCATAGGAATAGTAATTGTCACCGGCACCTGGATAAGATACTTAAATGCGAGAGAAGGAAGCAAGCAAGCGCTTTCTGGTTTCCCATTTCTTTTCTTTATTCCTTGTTTTCCGCCTTTTGTTCACTTTCCTTCCTTTCTTTTCCACTATTTTCTCTTTTTCCTTTTATTATTTCTTTTAGTTGGTAATTTGGATTTTGGGGAGCAAAATGATATCTTTGCTCCCCTCGAAATTTTCTTCCGGGCAACTGCCCTCCCCCCCCCCCCCCCCCCCCCCCCCCAAGATCGACCCCTCTGGAACAAGGAAGTCCGACTCAACACGCCAATGCCTTACCATCGGCAGACCAGGCGCCAAAGAAGGATGTTCCATGAGGTTAGCATAATACTAATACTGCACAGCAATCTTGGGCTTAGCTGTATAGGCTATCATGCTTATCATGCTTATGGTACACCAGTCTTTCGGGCCTAGTCGCTTGGTTATTGTGATGGTAAGGCACTGTCAAGAGCAGACAGCTATAGGCCATAGGCATGATATAGGTACCATAAGCATAATAAGAAGCGGCTTGTCGTGGTTTGGAATATATATATTGAAATGCATTTCCTTTTCAAGAACTGAAAATAACATGATTAATCTGGGACTGAAAACAACTTGAGTTCATGAAGGATGTAGCTGTCCACTTTCCTCTAAAAAATTAATGAACATTAATCCCCTACCCCATTTCCTCCCCCCCCCCCCCCTCCCCCGAAGAGCGCGTGATGATGCTTAGAGCTGGTCGATAAGAGCAATAAGATATATTCGTCGAATGACATCATTGTCAAGCTGCGTGGGCCATTTTGATTGGATCGTTCCTTCATATTTTCATTTTCATATTCTGCCTCATTTATCATTTATTTAGGATTGAAAAAAAACTCAAGTGTTCAGCATTGAATTGGAGATCTGAAAGGTAAGTATTGAATACATTCAACTGAAATTTTATTGATATAATTAAATATATCATATCATTAGTTAAAACATCTACGTTGGTATAAACAACTGTCGGCTAGCAACGGACGTGTTGCCATTTTCTTTTTTGAACATGTGTCTATGGGACGAGCGAGCTCTCTTCCGTAAGTACGTACGCTCGGTATCGGCTGGCAAGTTATCTCAGAGAATTTGAACAATTTTGCAAGCCATTTTTCAGGAATCTTGTATAATCTATGATGGATATTATGAATGCCAGATACTCTGGTGATATAGTTATGTTTGAAGCATTATTCTTTGTGAAATCAAACTGGAAACAAGTGTCCCACGCACCCCGTATCTCCGCCTTCCCTTCCTATCTGACACTGCCTTTACTGTCTGCCCCGTGAGTGACAAAGTTCATCGAATTTACACCTAAAATTTGAAATATTCTACAAATGAAGGAAACTTTAGTCAACTGACAGCATATTACTGCCAATAATCTATCTGAAGGATAAAAAACTATACACAGATATAGTCTAAAACCGATACGAAAAAATGGCAACATGTCTGTGACTAGCCAGCAGTTATTTTACAGCCCGACGCCATTTTCAGCACAGTTTAGTGTCAGCAATAATTTTATATTTTTAACGAGTATACTCCCATAATATAGGCTAGTAAATGTACTTATATCCACCCATTCAGTTAATTTATTCAATTTTCGTATGGAGATATTATCAGCTTTACTCGAAAGGAAATAGAATGATTATAAAGATGATTTCCTTGGAAAGAATTACAAAGTACAGGGTAAGGAAAGCACAAATGCTTAGCACATACATTTTATCTGGGGGATAACATCGTATGTGTTATGATTGATTGTCATGTTCCGAACGTATAATAGCTGTGGCGTTATATAGCAATATAATTATTTACACCAAATGTATCGTTTTACTTTTTCATATTTCATAGTGTTCCCACCTCTCCTATGGTTGTTTTTATATAATTCAATCATCAGAAATACTATTTGACTTAGATTTGCTCCATAAAGTATGAGACAAATAGGCGTGGACTTGGCCCATTATACATGTTATACTACGCTAAACTATGGTTTGAGTGCAAGCAGGGGCTGTTTCATTGTCAAAGTAGGGCAGTATTATTTTGGAGTGTTTGTATGATGCGACCGCGTCTAAAAATAACTTGACAATAAGTCTTTTTTGTGAAAAATCATTCATTGACATATCTATTGATACTGTATTGTAGGCGAACTGGTTGATTGCACAATGATGAATATGAATTACATCCTTTCGAGCAAAACATTTAGTGCCTCTACTAGCATTTTTTCTTCGTTCAGGGGTTGATTCCCCCCCCCCCCAAAAAAAAAATGTCAGTCTGAAGAAATCCAGAATATCTGGTCGCTGTTCAGGAAAATTCTATCAGTTCCGAAATGACGTTCTACATGTTCTAAGCGATCACAGTGCTAGGGCGATAGGTCATTTTGTTTTGCAGTCCTTCGTGCTTAAAATTTATAGAGGCTATCAGAAAATCTTGAAAACATTCTGTTAAAGAAAACGAACTAGTATAATGTTACGAAAATTTCACTTGTATCTTTTAACTGTATTTTTACTTTTTAATTATTATCATATTGATTTGAGTGCTCCAGTAGTATTCTGTCCCTACTGGGCAATCAAGAATAGAGGATATTTAGGCACCAACACCAACAATAATTCATGAATGGATCATGATAATAGATGTTGATGATAACGATAATGGATAGAAGAAGAAGGATCATAATAATAATAATGCTAAATAATGATAACAATAATGATAAAAATAATCATAACGATAATAATAATAATAATAATAATAATAATAATAATGATAATAATAATAATAATAATAATGATAATAATAATAATAATGATGATGATGATGATGATGACAATAATAACAATAATAATAATGATAATAACAATAATAATAATGATGATGATGATGACAATAATAACAATAATAATAATAATAATAATAATAATAATAATAATAATAATAATAATAATGATAATAATAATATTAATAATTATGATAATAGTAATTATGATAATAATCATGATATGAAGAAAAAGAAACATGAGAAGAATAAAAAGAAGAAGAAGAAGAAGAAGAAGAAAAAGAAGAAGAAGGAGGAAGGAGGAGGAGGAGAAGAAGAAGAAGAAGAAGGAGGAGAAGAAGAAGAAGGAGATGATGAAGAAGAAGAAGGAGAAGAAGAAGAGAAGAAGAAGAAGGAGAAGAAGAAGAGGAGAAGAAGAAGAAGAAGAAGAAGAAGAAGAAGAAGAAGAAGAAGAAGAAGAAGAAGAAGAAGAAGAAGCGTCACTTAAATAGTTTCTTCTACTGAAAAAAAAATCTATTCCGAGGCGCAGAGGCGAAAATAGATTAGGAATGAGAGTCCAGATGAGTGTCATACGTGTTGATGGTGCGTTACTGCATGTGGAATAGCCAACCCCCCCCCCCCCCCTAGTGCGAAATGCCCAGAGTAAGAATGCATTTTGTTCCCAGTATTTGAAATGGTGCTCTCCTGGGGAATAGCTCCCCCCCCCCCCCCCCCCGCAGCAGAGAATATCATATTGTACTCAAGATCAGTTTATGAAGCAGAGTTGTTAAATATAGATTTTCATATTATGGACAAACACCTGGTAACTTATATCTGAATAAATTATAATATGGACATGTTGATTTATGTAGCATATAGAACAGAATAATGATTAAGTTGATTAAGTTTGTAATTATTTATAATAGTTTTCCTGATAATTTAACAGAAAATATGTTGTGGATTGTATTTTTGTAGTTCTCATTCCGGGCAAGTAAATTTTGGCATGGGGGATGCTTCCATTTTTTTTATAATCTCTTTTGGCTTTCGTTTCCTTTTAAAGCGGGTTACAAACTATTATTTTAGTCTCATTCCCACTTTCCTATTTTCACCAATGTTGTTTTATCTTGTTTGATGTATTGAGTTATGTTTATTTTGTTTGTTATGACTGTTATCTTCTGTATATTTGTTTACAGGGCCCCCTGGAAAACAGTACTTGATTACTGACCGGGCCACCCTGTATAAATAAAACGAAATGAATAAA
>CM057153.1:2752870-2809899 GCA_029962745.1 Echinometra lucunter
GATGATAACATCATCGAATTATAGCTCCATGATAATGTTGATGGTGATGATATTTGTGTTGATGATGATGATGATGATTACAAAAACAAAACAAATGACATGACATAGTAATCGTATTTCAATAACTCTATTTTTTTCAACCTGCAGCGTGTTCTATGTCAGTAGATGAAACATCTACGACAACGAATGGTAAGTGATGATTTCATAAAACACATAGACAAAAGATATGCTGGAAGCTAAATACTGTTGTTACTTTGTGCAAACGGTTACCTACCAGCTCCCTTGAATAGAGATGAATACGTTAAATTCAAATTCAATGCAGAATTTGCCGTTCATTTTGGGGGAATTTCTGAACTTGAAAGGTCTTATTCTTTCGCTTCAGTATTGGGACCCATGAATCTTAATAATTATCTGGTTATCTAACTGAGATTATGGGAAATGCAGTCGTATTCTCTTTAAACATCAGAGAAAACTTTGGGTATCCCATTTGGCACTTTATATTCAAGTTCGTTCGTAAAGTCATTAGTAATTTGACTTTAAGAACAGCTTTGTGAAACACCCCCAGTGCTATACCAACTGAGCATCGCGCCTCCTCGTTTATGAATACATGTATATCAATTTGTAAATCAATTTCTTAGGGAAAATACCAATGACCCTTGCAAGGCTTGTAGTGAATATTGTCACGATCATTCATAGCATGGTATCTTGATATACACAGAAGGTGAATCGTCCAGTGAATCGTCGCCTGAATCGGGGGAGACGACTGCACCAACAACCACCAACAAGCAACAAATGCCGACAACAACAACGACAACAACAAAGCCAAAAGGTACGGAATTGTTGAAGCAACATACTAATCATGCCTGATTTCCTATACTATCATCAGTGTGTCAGATTACTCGTATCAGGTATTCATAAGTCATTGATTGAAGAAAAGCGTTTGCAAACATTTTATTCTTAGTTTCCTTTAAAATGATCCTTTCAGGGTTTGCTCCAGACCAGTTTTTATTGCCTAGTAAATTGCTAAATGGTAAGAAATAGAGTCTAATTACACAATATTGTGTTCCTTTTTCGAAATCATACACATTTCCTACCTTTTGGGCGGTCTTACATGCAAGCAGTAAGCCATAAGGCATGTTAGGGTACAAATAAAAAAAAAATAGCGAAAATGACGTTTTACACTTTGTGGTCATATATTCATAGCCTCTTATCGATAAGGCTGTACAAAAATAATGATGAGCCGTCGTATTATCTCCAAAATCATGACCATTTTTTATTCGTTGCATGACAATGAAGGGTGATAATCATAACGACAGAGCGAAGTTTGCATATGAGAAGAATACTGTATTTATGTTTTCTTTGGAATACATTTTTCTTTTCTAAAATCTCAATATAGCTGGAGAAGTTCGATCATCTTATGTCAGAGCAATTGCAGAGGATATGTCGCTTCCTGAGTCGGCTGTCATCTCCAGTTTTCAGGTAAAATCCATCATAAAGTGCGCAGGATTATGCAATGAGTTAACAAATTGTACTCATTTTACCCTCGTCACCGCGTCAGCGACATGTATGCTAGGAAATGGTCGGAATCTTCAGTCAGCTGAGTTCGTCAATCTTGATGGCGCTCGTTCGTTTGCTGTTTCCAAACCAGATCTGACAGACAAACCTTCGCCAGTAGTACCATTATAGAGTGTTGAAAGTCGTTTTCATTCCTCTTACGTAGATTTCAGTATTCCTTGTATATGTAACATGTACGCATTTTCAGGTCTACTGCATGAAAAAATTCTTCACTAAAACAGTACAAATGAAATAGGGACTGAGCCAGGATTGCCAGAACGGGAGGGGACAAAATTTGATTTCGATGTAATCCCACCAGCCCTCCCATTCACAGGGGGGGGGGGGGGGGGGGGTTGGTCGAGAATGTCAAATCGAAGAAATAATATGAAGTCAAGTGGGAGACCCAGGAAGGAGCTCAAGAAGAATATGACCCCTCCCCCTTTACTCCGCAGAGGTCCATCTTCACCTGCACACACCTGAACAATATGAGAACGTCATTTGCTCGTTCACCTCTCTCTCTCTCTCTCTCTCTCTCTCTCTCTCTCTCTCTTCTGTGTGAGTGATATTTCATCGAACATTATCTCTCCTTTTTTCCCTTCCCTCTGCTTTCCATTTGGGGATCTTTTTTTCTTGAAGATGTATTCTCATTCAAAATTTTCTCTGCCCTGCCCTCTCACTCTTTCTCTCTTCCTCTCTCACAACTCTCTCATGTATCTATATCTAATCCATCATTCAGCAATTCATCTAGCTCCACCTTTTGTATAAAAGTTATACAGTTGTCAACTTACTAGGGAACTCCATATAGTCATACAAGCATTGTTTTTAATTTCATTTATTACTTTTTCTCAAAATAAATGTTTACTTTTCAAAGAATAAAGTTTACAATATATAATGTAAATTCAGGTGTATTGCGTATACAAGAGAAAGTTTTTCGGAGGCCAAGCGGAAACTTGGTAACAGTTAACCAAGACTTTGCGAAGATCATTATCAATCTGTTCATGCTATGTATCATTGTAAGGCTTCGCAGAGAGATGTTTTAATAATTTTATACCAACTAAACACATTCTAAACTGTAGTATGATTGATCTCCAATGATGGGGACTGAGAGTAAACATTTTAACATCTGAGTAGATTTAACGCAGAGGAATTAGGTGTTATATTCGCACAAAGCGTTGAAATAATCGGTAGTCGGAAGTCCCCATCAAGCACATTCAGGACCAAAGTATGAAACCCGTTAAAGATGGGTTCTACTTCACCAGAGAGTCGGTTGTAATTAGCCTAATGTCATCATTATTGTAAAGATGTTATTCATGCAACCTGGGTTATTAGCTTAATCTCTTATTAAAATATGTGAACATCAATTTAACAAAACTACACCATTCATGTGTGAAGAAATATTTTTTTACAACATGCAAATTGGAGATGATTGCGGACATTTTCGTCTACGTTTGCCGAACAACGTGGTAAATACATGTATAACAAAAGTGAAGATAATTTTCTCTCAGGGGGAAAGCACTGTCAATTACACTTATGCTCCAACCTTTCTAAAGTGTCTGTTAACTTTATTTTTAAAATTAGAGGTAAACGTACTATTCAAGATTTGGCTTTCATTTGAATATTATGATTGCATAACATTTTCTGCTCAAAATCGCAAATTAGAACATCCAGCTTGGGAAGTTCCTTGATTAAAGAGAAAGAAGGGGACAAACGCTGAACTGTTCAAGTCTTCGCACTGCACTTTAATCATAACAAGAACCCCCAAATCGGTATCCTTATGTCATATTTTTTTAGAGACTTTAAGAAGTCTTTGTATTACACATAACTATAGCTGATCATTTCAACAACAAAATAAAATAATTAATTGGTATCCTTACGTCATATGTTCAGTTACCCCAGTAACCCCGCACTATATCTACTTTTATACCTTCTCGTATCTACATTATTTTGACATTGTTGACGATACAGGAATGATTAATTGATGAAGGAATATCATGGAATAAAAAGGAATGATAAATACATAACGTAATTTTGGTAATGATGTGTTTGGTTAACTCCAGTTGATAATAAATATCATCTTCATCATTGTGATGGCAGCACCCGAGATGGAATTCGCTCTTGGCAGTTTTATTATGATGAGAATAACCAAATGTATTGAAGATTGGTGTAATGTGTCTGGTTCTACCAACCCGAAGTGCTGAGTCCAAGCTGTTTTCAATACTTGGAAGTGTCAAAGTCCATCGACGTGTATAAAACTTGTATATCTAACATGGCATCGGAAAGTTGAACTCTGTGACAAGCATCTTCTCCACACTATCATAATTTTGAATGGCCACACTTCTCAGTTCCACTCATTCCAATGTGTATTTTCTCATAGTCAGCCTTTCTTAAGCTGTGTAACGGTCTTAATCTAGCCCAGCCCTGCTCCAACCCAGAACCGAACATCAGGAAGTAGATGGCTCCCAGAAGACTTAGTCCTGCCGTCATGTAGAAAACATTCATCCATCCTGCAGGATCACTCTGCAGTTAAAAAAATAATAGTAAATATATATATATGTGTGTGTGTGTGTGTGTGTGTGTGTGAGATCAATTGAGAGAATAATAGCGTAGCATGAATCAAAGTTACCCAGAGCAGTCCTATCATTTTGGAAATTTTGCAAAGGTTGAAAAAATGTCTCCGCCGGGAATCGAACCCGGGCCTTTGGCTATGAACGCCAATGCTTAACCACTAGACCACGGAGACGGGCCAGTGGTTTCGACGACTCCAAATTCGCTTGACCGACATATTGACAAATCTTCAACCCTCACTAATTAATTCCATTATTGGTAGCAGATGAGTATCGAAACATATATATATATATATATACATATCTCATGTCATTATTCATTTTATATTTCCATTTCCAACAAACATACAAAGTTTAATGTAGATAAGGATAAAATGAAACCTAACAGTAATAATTACGTATAAGATTAAACTTAACACTTCATGTCAAAAAATTCACATCCTTTAAATTACGTCTGAAATGTAGGGGACAGCTAAAAATCTGGGCTTGTAGACTGAAGATTGCAGTCCTCTAAGTCTATATAATCGTTCCATCTCATTTTTACACCTATGTAAGTATGTATGCATACCTCTTTTATAACTTTACAAAATACAAAATGCCCTTCATCTTTCTTTCTTATCTTACAAAATTCCGCACCCCCCCCCCCCCTCTCTCGCACACCCTCTCTTTCACTATACCTCCATTTAAAACGTATACAAATTCATTATTCTTTCTTCATCCCCCCTTGCTCCCCCCCCCCCCCCCACATATCTCTCTTCCTCTTCTTTTCTCCTCTTACAATTTCACTGTGCTTCCCCATTCCTTACTACTCTTCTCTCTTTTATATTCTCTCTCTCTCTTTCACTATACCTGCACTTAAAAACATATACAAATGTATTATTCTCTTTTCACCCCCCCCCCCGCCCCTCCCCCATATCTCTCTTCCTCTTCTTTTCTCCTCTTATAATTTTAATGTGCATCACCATTCCTTTCTACTCCTTTCTCTTATTCCCTCTGTTTCTTCCGCTCTTCATTTCTTCTGTATCCCTCTTCTGCCTTTTCTTCCCAGTTATCTCTTTCCTTTCCTCCTCTCTTTTCAGAGAAGCGTTTCATGAAGTGTCTTGTTAGTGATTTATACTGACAAATTTGCTCTCAGCCAATCAGATGCAAGGATTCAGTAGCTTATGACAGTTGTCAGTAAAAATCACTGACAAGACATTTCATGAAACGCTCCCCAATTCTCACCTGGTCCTTCGTGAATAATGCCACGATGAGGGGCCCGACAAAGCCTGTGCTCACAGAGAAAGCATTGCCGATGCCGAACAGCGTTCCCGCGAACCTCGGCGCCAAGTCTTGGGCGTTGACGAAAATACCAGCGAAAGCGATGCCGACTCCGCCCATAGCCGTGGTCATAAGAATTACTGCTTTCTCGTGGCTACATCCGATGTGTGATACAGCAAGGAGGGATCCTGATGTTACCACTGCACCTGTTCACATAGTGAAAACACACAACATCAAAAGCATGAAGAAAATAAGATGACGACAGACAAAAAAATGAGGGAAAGAGAAAGTGGGAGAAGGGGTAAATAGAGAAAGACATTATCATGTAAATAAAGGTACATTGTATAAACATCTTCAAGAGAGGTAAAGATAACGACTAAGTTATCTACAGTGATAACAATTTACAAAACGGAAAGGGTTAAAAACGAAAAGACGAACGAAAATAAATATAAACATTCAGCAGTAGATGGGCAAATGATAAAAGACGTAGAGTAGAACACACACACTAAAAAAAATAGAACAGATTGGAAGGGATAAGAAGAATATATAACGAAAAGGGAAAGGTTTGGAATTCCGCATATTCATTGTCATCGTGGCAAACCGATGTTGAATGCTTTCTTCAATTTCAAACATGCTAACAAATATAATGCACATTTCGTTTTTTCAATAATGGAATATCATTTTCTGCATACATTGACTTTCTTGAACCATTTTTTTTGTCAAATAGTATTAAAACAATCAAATGGAAGGGTATGAAATTCTGAATATAAAACATGCAAGCTAAATGCAAATTTGATTAAACTGAAAACAAGTAGATAATTGCAGATACGACTGAAAAGAGTTCTGAAGCGGAGGGTTTGTCTTACCTATAATGATGGCCAGTTTCCTGGTTTGAGTAACTCCCAGTAGTTTTCTTCTTATCAACATATCTGACAATGACGATGTAATAATCATCATAACACATTGCACAACAAACGGGATGGGCAGTAGAAGTCCAATCTGGAGTAAATTAGTAAGGACGAATCAATGACACAATTTAGTACCCTAAATAACCACCTACCAAGAAATGGGGAAATCCCCGGGGAAAATCATTTAGCGACCGTAATACGAATCAGCGGTAAATTATCCACCATGAAATCGACTTGCTTCACAACTCGCAGCCTATTGATGACACAGCGTGAGCTATAGATACACATTTTTCAAATCTTCGCTGAAATAGAACCCTTTATAGAAAAGAATCTTTTCTCAAACGCACATATTTTTTTTTAAATTTCCGATGTGATACACATCGGTATAGCATTAGAAGCTTAACTGGAATACTATTTTCTTTCACTTTTCAATAAAGAAATAACGCATTTTATATCATCCAAAACCTATTTTCTTGTCGACTGTTTATCGGAAGTTTTATGAATGACGCTTTGTAGTCATGATGACATTTTGTTAAATTTTTTATTATCATTATTACTATTATTGCCTTGAATTTTCTTGATATAGTGTGACAGTGATCATAATTACAAATACTTTTTTTCACGTATCAAATATATGTATTCCATGTTATTCATGTTATACTGAGTCCCTGGCGCAAATAGTATTTTAAGCACCGACGGGGTTACCTTTGAAATATACTATATAAATGAATAAATGAATGAATGAATGAATGAAAGACTAAATGAAGAAATAAATGAATTAATTAATTAACTAATATTTACCTGGTATGTATCCATTCCTTGAACATGTTTCATATAGAGAGGTAGATTGGTTAGGAGAATGAAGATAACAAACCCAGCTATGGTTACCATACAAACAAACCATGCAGTCACGGGTAATGATGTCATCATTGCACGAAACGGTGTACTTCCTTTCATCTGAATTTGTAAAGAAAAAAAATGTCATGTAAGCATGTCACGTCAGATAATCCCAGCAAAATATTGTTGTAAACACAGTAAGACTGCAGACTAACGATTTTTTAATAGGATACAATGCAGTAAAACTGAATGAACTCAAGGCATGTAGGACTTTACAGAAACCCGTACGTAGATGGCGTCAATATTCGGCATACACAAATCGTATGCCAAAACAACAACAACAACAACAGCATGTAGGATTTGCTTGAATTCTGTTTAGATTATCTGAATAGTTCCATCCTTTAATTGACGGAAAGACTAAGATTTGGTTGTGCATAATGATGTAAAGATCTAATATTCGGTAGATTGAAGATCTAAGGAAGATTTGTAGATTTTATATATAACCCGCTCTTTGATGGTTACTAACGATAGGCAGCGCGACAATTTTTGTAACTGCGAACTACATGTAACAGATCATGGACGTTTTTCATAAATTTGATTCGAAAGAGTCGTAATAAATATGGCATCATGAACGGTCGCCTTGGAAAAAAAAAAGAGAGAATCGGCGAACTATCGCTGTGCACGCACGGAGAGAGTGATGGGGACCTTTCAAAGCTCTTACCTCATTAGTGCAGCGCCAGGGTATTTTGATAGAGGGCAAGATGACCCATAAGTAAATTCTTTTATACGTTTTAAATGAAAAAATAGGGGTATTTATAGTTGCATGACCCTGCCCTCTCTTTCCCCATACTTTTCTTTCTTGCTCCTCTTTTTCTGCTTTTTCGCCTCTTTTTTTCTTTTTTTTTTCTTTGATCACATGAAAAAAGCAGTCGCCCCCTCCCGCCCCTGTAGCGCCAGAAACGACTAGCTTGAGGAGACTAGCGCGGGTGCTTGGCTTTTATAGCCTTTGCTAACATCCTTCTGACACCCCCCCCCCCGCTTTCTTTCTTTCTCTCTCTCTCTCTCTCTCTGTCTCTGTCTCTGTCTCTGTCTCTCTGTTATCCTCTCTCTTTAGAATCGACAAGCATGCCCGTGCACCGAGTGTCACAATGCATGGTAATAACTACCGTCATGGTACTTTAACCTAGACTCGTAGAGCATACATGATCTGAACAGTTGTATAAAATCTCATAACAGATTCAGTGAATCACTGAGCGTGAAGATATATCCATTGTTGTCCCACTGCCTGTTGTCTGCCACAAACCTCGTTATACAGGCCTACGTCAGAGGTTCTCCGTTATAAATCGCTCTATCTCATACTGTACACGCATGAATTCAAATAATTGAAAGAGAGAGAGAAAGAGAGAGAGAGAGAGAGAAACATACTTGTACATCTAAACCTCGAGGCCGTTCTTCCTCTATTTTCTTCTTCTCTTTGACTGAAATGAAGGGATGCACACTCGGCTCTTCATAGACGAGCAATAGCCAGACTAATACCCAAAGCATGCACGCACCACCTAAGAGGGTAAAAGAAAAAGAGTGGGCATGCGATCATGAAACATCCAGCAATAATGCTTGTATTTCAAATACAAAAAAGTCAATAAAACGTTTATAAATATATCGTTTTGCTCATGTTATTTTTTCAGCATGAAATAAAGTATTGTTGGGAACTGGTTATCATTTTCAAGGTAATGCACCATTCTTCAGGATTTGAAAATATTCAAAATTTTATGAATGTTGCTGACAATTAGAAGTTTATATTTTACACTTAATTTGCCTCGACGGTTTCCCGCAACATTTATGAGAACCCTGGCTTAACTCATCAGAGCCTTTTCGGTAACTGATAGGTAACTAGGAAGCTCAATTTACGAAAATATGATAAATGAAATTTTAAAAAATCATACTTCTGCATAGTAAATAAAGACTGTCTTGATTTATTTTTGCTCTCTTCTATATTCCTTGCGATCGTTAACCCATTCGTGACAGAGGTCCACATTTTGCGGTTTGGCCTAATATCTTTTGATGCAAAGCCCTAAAAAATCATACCAAATACATGAGCAGAAAGAGCAAAAAAATCTACACAAACTGTGCCCATTTCGGTGGCAGCAATATTCCTTGTTTGATGCTGAAAATTTTTAAAAGAAAAATAATCATTAAAATCCTTAAATTGGCAATGTGATAGAAGGTTTAAAATCACCGTTTTCCCCTGCAAATTGGCAACTTTTTGACTTCTCATCATAATTTCTGTCAATTTATATTCATTTCAGATACATGACGTTTTATAAGAAAAATGTATCAATAAAATAAGAATGTTGGTGTTGCCAATTTGAAGAATAAGAACTGATCAAATTAGGCTTTAATAATTCCTGTCACAAATGGGTTAATATTCTTACCAAATATGTAGAAAGTTGCTTCCCATCTCATGAATGAACATATCATACCAGACAAAAACTGTCCAACGGCTGATCCAAAGCCAGAACCTTCAACAAATACATGGACATCATTAATGGTTAGGACTGAAAGACTCAGTCTGTTGCAATTATCGATTGAATAGCTAAAGATACATAAGTCAGATTTCTTTGCTTCTCGCTGCTCAGTATTACAGAAGCAAAACTAAGATACTTTGAAAATATCTACATCTCGAGTTGAAAGGCCAAAAATACATTCTGATCTGGTGTCAGCAACGTAAAGTTACTCAGTGTCTGCACACGTTTAAAACCAGTGGGAGTTCTGTTTGCGTGGGATCGTTGTGCGGGGTGCGGTCGGCGTCCAGGGGCCCTAGCGTATAGGGCAGAGTTTAGCTTTGCATTGCTTTCCTGTCATACACTAAAATTCACCGGGAATCATGAATAGAATATTACATGATTTCTCATATATCTCTGTGTATGCTTGGGTGGACAATGTGAGAATACATTTAATCAGTTTTCATGCCAATTTTTTTTCGGCTATCAAAACTATACATGAGCTTTTTAAAAAGATAAATCTATTTCGTTGAAAGAAAACATTGGTTCTTGAATCGAGTGCTTATCCTTAATTGCAGGGTGATAGATCTACATTCTTACATCTGTATCACTATGTGCGTCATTATTTCCAATTGTAAGACGGTGTTTTGTCAACCTCGAAATTAAGACCTATGCTCTTAACAAAATACTTCATCGAAATGGATGCTTGGTAGCCAATTATGAATAATCCTTAGCTTTACCTGATACAATCAGTGACGTCATCGTCGTCTTTTCCTTAGCTGGTGCCCATTTCGTTGCTAGTGTGTTAGATGCCGGGAAAGCCACGGCCTGTGAGAAAGGGAAAACGGTTGGAATAGATGAGGTATTGTAATGGTAGTAAATAGTGTACACGTTTCAGTTTATTTCAAATTATTTGGATTTATTATGAATCTATTTTTCAAATGGAGTACGTGATTACAAAAATATCACTATTATCATTAGTAGTAGTAGTAGTAGTAGTAGTAGTAGTAGTAGTAGTAGTAGTAGTAGTAGTAGTAGTAGTAGTAGTAATAGTAGTAGTAGTAGTAGTAGTAGTAGTAGCAGCAGCAGCAGTAGCAGTAGTGGTAGTAGTTGTGTTGGGTGGTTATAGTAGCAGAGTAGCGGTATTATAAGAACAGTAGTAGTGGTGGTATATAGTGGCTAGTATAAGAGCAGTATAGTAAGTAGAATGAGTGTACTTTAGGGAATAACTTGTTTAGTACAGAGTTAATTTTCAAAGTGGTCAATCAGTTGAAAGCAGTCATAAAAGGCGAGATCCATTACACCTTTGATAGGCCCTTTAAATTACCATGCCAACCCATATCTATTCATTATATGACATAACAATAAGATCATTGTATATTCATGGTTATGGCTCTCAATAAGTCCGTGTCTATGATTTCCAGGTATGCGAAAGCGATACAAAAGGCATGGAAGGACAATAAGCTTTCCGCAAATATTTACCTAATATTTCAGAACACTCTGCACATTCTATGTATGTATTCAAATTATACGAACCTGTATGCTATTGAAAACGTTACAAAGTATTTGAAAAGCATATTCCTTCTAACAATTATTAGTCAACTTGCGATTTGACATAATACATGAATACACGACAAGAGCTTTCATATTCATGAGTTAAGATGAATGTGATATGTTTACCCTTCATGGAACAACTTTCTGCTAAGATACAGTGGCTTCTGTTGTTTTGAGATTTGATCAAATCGTCCTTACCTCAGCCATTCCTGATATAACCCTCGTTGCGAAGAAGAGTGGGAGGCTTGCTCGGACTACAACAGGTCCTAGGATATTCACGATTGCTGAGATGCTTACACCGGCAGCAAACAACCATTTCCCGCCGAAAGTATCGGCCATCCATCCAACAGGTGCCTGCATGATGGCATAGCCGATGTAAAAAGAAGCTAGAAGAAACTCCTGGGTGTGACTACTCCACTCAAATTCAGCTTGCTAAAATTGTATTTTGAACAGGAAGGGAGGGAGGGAGGGAGGAGCAAAATTATGAATTACTTTGCAAATCATTTGATTTTTCAATGTCAAATTTAAGTTTTTGCATGTGCTTTGGAGTATGACACCATATCATTCACTTTATCGTTGAGATATAACTTCCAAATTTTGTCCAAGATTACAGGCCATGCCCTTGGCTGTTTTTCCATGGCTATGGGCCTACTTATTCTTATATATGTAAAGTATAGTTCAAATTGAATTTTCTTTTCTTTACCAACTAATACAGACAGAAAGCTAGATCAATAAATATTACAGCTGACAGTTACTCAATTTTGTAGGAATAGTTTTGATCAGCTATTAGGCCTACATCATTTAACTCCAGTCCACCATGCATTACAAGGGGATTATGTATCCTACGAGGAAATTTTGTATTTTCTCTTCATACTCTTCAAGGTCACAGTAACTGTAAACTCTGACGACCATTCTGATGGAAGTAGAAATACCCAATTACATCTAAAATGTTTGTTGAAAGATGAAACACATTCAAATATTTAGTTGTCATTGTTACAGTATCTACCATAGAATGTTAGTTTTAAACATGAACAAAGACTCATCTATAGGGAGCAATTGATAAAAAATAAAATAAAAAAAGGAGTGGGTAAGAGGAAAACTGAGAAAAAGGAGAGAAAGTGAAATTTGGTATGAAGCAGAGGAACAAGTAGATCGGGGGATCCCCACCCGACCCGTCTTTCTAATAATTGGCCTCGATGATCTACATTTCATTCACCGAATACGACTGGTCTCTCTCCTTCTTCATCCGTAGGAAGTACTCACATTCAAATCGTCCTCCCAGTGATGACTACCAGTACCCATCTCCTCTGCGCTGTAACAAGTCTGAGTCGATACGTTGCTATCATGTGACTGGAAATGGGTACTATGATTGGTCTTCACAATGGTAACCATGACGACACTGAGGTTGAGTCTCAGGATGTGGATACAAGAGATGCCCACAAACGCGAGAACAGCGAAAAGCCATCTGGTACCTGTACATGCCATCGTCCGTCCGTCCTTTATATAAAAAGGCAAAAATTGAAGAAGGTTGGTGGTTTGACCCGACTGCTGAGAAAGTACTTAAGCGCTTGTGAGTAATCAACCAGTGGCTTCAAGTCCTGTCCGAGGGACTGGCTTGGTAAGGAAGATAAATGCAGAAGGCACTAGCGCATCTACGTGGTTTCGAGCCAGGGTACTCCTGGTTACGAGACCACTGTTTTACCACTGAGTCATCGCACCTAGAGGGAACTTCAGGGAAGGATGCATTTCTCCACATTTATGCGGGAATTTGTGACATCGTGGAAGAATTTCTAACATCATTGGAAGACGAATATATGATTTATTTATGTATCAATTTACGTGAATACCCAGATGCACTTTACAATGTTACTATTAGTTTATTACCCCTGACCACTTGGTCTCTAGCTCCATCCAGATTTTCATTCCTACAATTTGGCATCATTCACATCCAGTCCCTTTTTCTTCACCCCCTTCACCCCCCCCCCTTCCCTCATTCAATTTATCTGATCTGCCTTAATTATATTTATCCCTGTTACCTAATTCGTCGCTACATTTTGAAACCATTATTAACTTTCTTTAGAGAGTGTTCTGGTATAAGCGAGAGTCATCGATAAAGTATACACACATGTACGTATAACTTGGACACAATACTGCCCTACTTTGGCAAAAGAAAGCAAGTGACAAGAGTGACATTTCCTGTAAAAGAGCAAAATGTATCTGTCATTTACACTGACGTCAATGGAATACCATGATGTCTTGCCCAACATATCTCTTACCAGTTAGCAGGATGAGTGTTCATGCCCGGGAAGAAGAGCTCAATTGGTAACATATGAAAAATTTGGTTGATATGTCATATGTTTCCTTTTGCCGAAGTAGGGCAGAATACGGCATATCTACTGTAGTCAGGTCTGTTAATCCTAAATTTTGAGGTATTGGGGACAGCCTGGACAAAAGCACCAAACGTTGCATATGTGCTTGTTATGATGAGAGCTTCATTCCCTCAAATATGACCCATGGGATTAAACTTCATCTTCATGCAAATTTATGCAAATTCATGCATTTTACACACAGTATTGCATTACCCCTTATTTTACAAAAATTTCAGAGTGCCTGAAATCAAGCCAAATTTTTCATACGTATTTGTTGCGATAATAGCTATATTTTTTTCCACAGGACTTATTGCATTAGATCACATCTTCATGCTTTTTAATGCTAATTTATGCAACCACGTGCCTTGAACCAAGACTACAGATGCATATGGAGATGGAAATTCAAGAAGCTTGAAAATGTTTCAAACCTTCCAAATATATTTGTTGTGACTACGTCTTTATTTTTCCCTATCGGATCCACTGCATTAAATCATTTGCTTATGCAGACATATGCTAATTTATGCAAAGTTCATGGATTTATCATGTACCATGTTGATGGAATGGATATTTTTGATATAAAAGAGATTATCACCAAACTTTCCTTAATAGGCTAATATGTAAACGTATATTATAATGAAAATGATTTATTCTTTTGCAAGGAACCTATCAAATTTAATAGCTTATTTACGCAAAATTATGAGAGTTCATGCAGATTCTCTTGTAGGATTACTTTTAAAATTCTCATAAACGTAAGTAATGCCGGATTATATATACAAAACTTTCCCTTGTTCTAGTTTCTCTTTTGATCGTGGCTGCTCCCCACATTTATTACATATTCATGTAAACATCTGTCATTTGATTTCAGCTGACCAAAGTCAATAAACTTCAAAATAATTGCTGTTATTGCATATTCATTCCCTATTATATAACAGTGCAATTTTGTTTTGTTTACTAATACGTACATCATATGCACAGATTTAATATTAAAGGGCAGCAAAAACAATAAAAATGATCAGTTTGTTGCAGATACCATACTAGTTTCACTTAAATGATATATTTTACCTATAAGTTATGCATTTGTGATATAGCTTGTGACCACGCACTTTTATATAAATATGAATAAATATGTAATTGTAAATTGTCACAAAGAACAACATAAATTTGCAGATCATCGCACTTACTAATGCTATTTTAATTGAAATGGTCAATCTTACCCATCATTTGCATATTTTAGGTATATACATATGTAATTCTTTATATAACACAGAAATTGAGCTTTATGCATAAATTGTCATAAATTAACTCCAAACACCTAGAAAGGTCATCAAATTGTGCAATTTAATAAATGAATTTTGTGTAAATTGGTAATACTAACATGAATGTGGCAAAATTACACTTCTGGTGTTATTATTTTGTGTAATACTATTGATTTTATGTAAAGTGCATACAATTTACATAAATTAATATTTTTAAAAGGGGTGCCAATTACCGATTTTGTGGCACCCCTTCTAAAATTAATGCTGTTGATATTTCTGACCCACATGCAAAAAACCGCGCTTTTGTCCAGTCTGACCTGACTATTGGGAAAGCACACCACAAACATTGTGCGTCGAGCATGCATATCCAGCTGAAATCGAGATTGCCAATATTTGTGTATAGTTGGCTCCACTGGTGCAACACAGCAACAGTAGTGAAAGTGACAAAACCCGCATAAACGACATGGTATTGTATGCATAAAGGGCAGTTAGGTATACTAAAACTACATGTAGGCCTATATATGCACATATCAAGGATAGAGTTCTTTCCCCCCCCCCCCCCCCTCCTTCAACAAAATTGCATTTTCGTGCTCTATAGTATAGCTAACCATGTAACCCCAACCCTAAACCTTATTATAGGCGTACGGGGGATACACAAAAGGAACTCAGGCCTAAAATCTTGCTAGACACTCCTAGCACATGTATATGTGCCATTATCTAATTAAGCCCCTTTACCAACCATTGCTCTTTTCCCTTTTATCATGTTTATATGTTAATGTCATTGTATAAAAACAATGTATTGTGCTTGTTGTTGGTAAATGAATAAATCAAATCAAATTTTTAAAAAATCAGTATTTATTTTATCATATTTTTCAACGGATATTATGGTTATGCGCATAAGTGCAGTCCAGAGCTCATGGGTCGGTATATTTATATACAGAGTTTCATGTACATGATTTAGTCTTATCCCCCTTTCATTAGTTTATACATTACAGGCACACTTAAATCCCCCCCCCCCCCCCGCTCTCTCTCTCTCTCTCTCTCTCTCTCTCTCTCTCTCTCTCTCTCTCTTTCTCACTCTCTCTCTCTCCGATATACATGTATAAACACCATCCCGCGAGAGATAAAAACACGCAAAACCATAAACAGTCACATCATTCAATGTACAGAGTGGTATTCGGTCTTGTAGAATTCACTTACCTCTGCTGTTGCATGTATCACAAGATCTGTTGAGATAGAAAAAACTGCGTCTGGCTGTCTGTGCCTCAGTTCCGCGCTTCACCTCGAACAGATGAAGATCAAAAAAAAAGTTTTTAAAAAAGTGTTTAATCGTACATACAAGAATACAAGGATCACAATTTGACATCCATCAGCTTTGGCAGCATCAGTATCCAAACATTAGTTTAGGATAAGTAAACTTCTCACATAGGGTCTTCCGTCTTAGCATAGTTCCAGAGCAGGGAAATGTTACTAACAATGTCCCTGTACTCCGCAGTAAGACGAGACTCTGTCTGCAGCATGAAATGAAATCAAGGACATCCGCTGAGGGGTGAATCTAGATAATACTTGAATCCATGCTTGAATCAGGAAAAGTTACAATTCCCTGCTTGAACATGTGTACAACCTAAGATATTACCTCCAAGGTAGATCAATAACGTTATCTGCAAGTCCATACGATCCGATCCGCTAACCTCAATTCAGTGATCATACACTATGGGCTACGAGTCAGGCTGTTACGGAGAGTGGTTTATTATTTATCGATCTCTGAATGGATAAATCCCGATTAGTCTACAGGCCCAGACCCTATTTGACACGGGGTGGGGGGGGGGGGGGGCAACTAAAGCAAAAAGCGCCTATACCGGCTACCGCACTAAATTGCGTCACCCTAACTGTGAAATGGTTGCACTGTCGCTGTGTGAACACCCGTATACCTACCCCAAGCAACTATATTTGGTCACGAATAGATAAACAATAAATTTTAAAAATAATTTTTTTTTTTAAAAACCCAGAAATTCTGACCATCCGAATTATTTAAAGTAGAATTCGTAAAATTTGATTTGTGATTGACTGGTGTAATTATTTTTCGAAGGATGTTTGGCAAATTGGACTCAATTGTCTAAGAACCGGGAACTTTAAAATAATGATAAAAGGACCTTTGAAAATATGAAACTAGAAAGGAAAAATGACGTCTGTGGGTGAATACTGGGATGACTGCACATTGCAACAACATTAAAGTTTTTTTCAAAGTTAATGTTTATGCCACCTCGACTGTTATACCTTTAAGGACTTCTGATCTTCGGTACGTACTAATCTAGAGTTCCTCTCTTTCCCAATTTTCTGTGGGACTGAAGTCTGTATGTACATTATATACAAACTGTAATGTTTCAAAAATATAATTTCACAAGAGTCAGGACATCAAAACCGAAGAATATCACTTGCACAAGATTTATCTTAGACCAGGTGCAATATACTTACGATTTGAACACTTCTCTCAGTTTTTAACAACAACTTTGTTTACACTTGTTTCTTCCAATCAAATCATTCTCCTCTATCATGTATATACATGTATATATAATGTTACAGGTTGAAATTTTAATGTTGACAGCCACGTCATTTTCTTTGTAAAACCCACACGAAGAAAAAAAAAAGAACATGAACATTACCATACTAGTACTTAGTCATGTTAATTGTACATGTATTTGTAGTGAATTTATTCAATCACGTCAGATCTGTTATCAGATAGAAGCTGCTTTTCAGCAAGATCGTGAACAATATTTTTAACACTACATGAATACAAACATGGGTGTCGATTCCCTGGGAGATGGGGGTATATCCCCCCCCCCCCTCTCCCCCGCGCAATAGTTCAGGTAGGGGGTGGCCTGTACTATCATCTCCAAAATAATTCACAGTCATATCATAACATAATGTTAAATAATGAATGAATGAACGAATGAATTAATGATGATGATGATGGTGGTAGTGATGATTATGATTATTTGTATAATTACCAACGACATCGCAATTATTTTTCTTTTTCATTTTTTTTTCTTCTTTTTCATAATGTTATCTTTACGGGATGCAAATTGATGAATTTGGAATAGAAATAGATATAACTGCAAGGAAGCGAGTGGCAAGATGACCTAAAGTAGGTGAGTTTGAAATATAACGGCCTGTGACCAATACCCTATTCCGGCTGTCATACCCACTGTGAGAATGGAAGATGCTGAAAATGTACGTTACAAGAATGAATACACTGAAAACTGTTCTCAGTATACAAATTTTCAAATATTTCTCGCTCGTAAAATCTATTTAAAAAAAGAAAAAGGTGGTTTCGGGCAGTAAGCACTCTCTTATTCCAGCAGGGAGATGATGACCGCATACATTATTTACATATCTTATAGAAATATAGTGTATTTTTTATGACACAATAACACTTCTACCATAACAAAGAATGGCTTTTTTCTTCGCTCGCGAAATTTGAAAACAAAATGGCTGATAAAGTAGCAAGAAACGTTAGCTCCCCAAACTTTCAAAAGAAATTGCCCCTAAATATTCTATTAAAGTAATAAAGATCTACATCTGTGATATTATTTGAAAATATTTTCTTGTTTGTATGTGGGGCAAGATTCGAGTTTGGCCAATGAGTTTTAAGAGCTGGAGTCACATCTAACTCATTCCCTTTGAACCATGTTCGATGCCGCCAGGAGAAAATACGTCAGGCATGTGCTTAACTGGATATTCCCTGCAATAGATGTGTAGACAAAAGATTCCCGCCTGGCTTCAAACTTATGGGCCATTTTCAAAGGGAAATATGCTTTTGTAATGATAATTACTTTTCACTATAGCGGCTATACCACTCGTCTGATAATACAAGCAGTAGGCCTACACAGTGCTTACCTTTACAGGGAGACAAGCAAAAGGAAATGGTGCAAATTTTCCTGAAATATGAATCAAAATTACTCGACTGGGCACGTGTGGGCACTAATCTGACATATAACATCATAAATAATTGTATTTGAACAAATTCACTTTTTATTTTCGTTTGCAGGAAATAATAAAAAAAAGTGTCAAATTGCGAGTTTTAGGATTTTTACTACTTTTCACAAATTTAAACTACTACCATGCGACATACGCAAATTTCTGGACACAGTTAGTCTTTTGTATTCTTTTTTATCATTTGCTCAATTTCCTTTCTGTTAATTCACTAAAAAGTGAAATATTAACGATATTTTATATCAAATCACTACTCAAGCTTTCCCATGATGTTGGCAGCATCGAACCTTGGACATTAAAGGCAACAGCACACCTGTGGATTCTATTGTGCAATCTTAGAAATGGACAGCTGTTTGAAATAATTTGTTGCCAGTTGGGACTCCAGCCCTTAAACTCCTTGGTTTGGCGTAACTGTTGACAAATTTAGCATGTCTAGGGTCATTACAAAGTGTTGATAATAATTTATTTTTGTTGACAGCTAAGAAAGCAAGTTGATGCTTGTAGCGCAGGTGAGCTACCAGAGGACAAGGGATTGGCACCTTATCACGTAGAGCATGCACCGACGAGGTTTCGAACCAAGGGAATCCCAGGTGTACGAGACTGCTGATCTATCGCTGAACCATTGATTTATTCAAAGAGTACAAGAGAGCAGGCCTTGCATTAGCGACGCAAGAATACAAAGTTTGATCATCGGCCTGGTTATCATGCACTATGAACATGACGGACAAACAACCCCCCATTCTACCCTTCACAATGGTTCTGGTAGTCAAAAGAACATCCCTTCACAGCTATTATGTTTAGTCATGTAGTTCCAGGTGAATATACATGTGACACCTGTTCCACATATTTCAGATAATAGTAGTGAAGGGATGTTCTTTTGACTTCCAGAACCATTGTGATGGGTAGAATTAGAGGTTGTTTATTTTGTCCGCTTTCTTTGTCCGTCATGCTCATAGTGATGGTGATCTCTTCTATGGAAGTCCATTTTTACTCACACCTGGACAAGATTCACTGGTCTATGTATTTAAATGGATGTTATTTTGACTTAGTGACCTATCACTAATAGAAAAGGTCATGCATAAGGAAGGAGCACCTACGCAGGTTCCGATGGAAAAAAAAAACATTTAAAAAAAACACAAACACTAAAAAGGGCTTGCCTTCAATGTTTACAAGGACATTATAAACGAATTATATTTTTTCACCTGTAAGTGCCAGGCTAGCACAACAATGCTTTCAAAGGGGTTATATTGTTTCTGGTTAAATTGCCACTTTGGACGTGTGGGATAAAGTGCCCCTTTCCCCTTTTATTCATTTTTTTTTCGGTTTTGTGCGTAGCTTTGAAACTTTATAAGTGTAAAGTAGAGTAACTTGTTACTTTATATGCATGAATACAAACTCTCCTGAAATACCTGTTCCTGAGACTGGAGCAAGCTAAGGTTTGAAAATGTGACAGTTTTCTGAGAAAACTTGGGTAGCTATAGCTGCATTGCGCAGGCCAGAATGAAGGTATAAACTTTGAACGATTACCACAGATCATCGCATACTTTAAAATGTAATTGCGCTGGGAGTTAGCAGTGGGTGGTTGGTTTATCTGGTTTATAACGAAAGAGTACTCAAATAATTAGAAACTGTTATACACTCTAAACCAGTGCTGTGGGTACTAGGAACATACTTCACCCTCAATTGAACCCCCCCCCCCCCCCCGTGGCTGGACCCACTATACGCCACTGGTCTGGATGATGACCATTGCTCTATTGCGCTAGTTGCACACAATATGCTAAAAATTTGATATAACAAATCAACAGTGGGACAATCTGTCCGGAAATAATCACAACAGTTTGCATATCGGATTTGATGATTTGATTCGGGATGAATTGTGATAAATTTTTCATTTGAAGGTCCACGAACCAAGATTCAATGTATAGTTATACAATATAATTCTGAGGAAGTTTGGTGAATGTGCATACTGGGTGAAATGCCTATATGGGGGCCTTAGGGCCAACCCGTCCATTCAGGCTTACAAGCTCTGAATGAGATACATGGACTAAGTAACTTTAAAGGGTTAAATTTGGTATGTAAAAATGTAGTAACTATTCGGGATAGGCTTCCAGACTACAGAGGACTTAATGATACTGATCTGTCAGAGTGTTTTCTTTTCTTTTCTTTTTTTTTTTCATTTGAACTGGTTTTATTGTTTCGATATGATTTTGACAAGAATTTAATGGAACGGGTATTCAGTAAAACAAGAACTGACACCAAATTGTAGCTCAACAGCTGAATAACCATGATAATATAGACTATACATACAAACGAATACAAGCTCAACTACAATTTTATATCTATTCACATAAAGCCCCCCCCCCATATAATAATAATAAAATATAGATAAATAAATAAAAATAAATGAATAAATGAATAAACAGTAAATAAATAACTCAATCAAAGCATTTATGTACCAAAATAAGAACAGAGATGCGTGAAAAGAGGGAGAGATAAAGAGAAAGAGAGAAAGAGAGGAGGAGAGAAATGTACGGAGAGATGAGGAAGAGAATGAGAGTAACAGAGAAAGGTAGAGGGAAGAAGCAAAATTGCATTATAAACTGGTAATTATACAAATATGAAATTGATTGATTTGGAGATGACAACCGCCAGACAGATGCCGTATAAAGCGATGCATTTATGCAGTGGTGTAATGTGTAATACGAATAAAGGTCATATGTATATATATATATATATCATGTTTCCATGGTTCCATTGTTGGGGCATTCTTTCACGCATGCTCTTCCCTGCGTCTTGGCGGAGTGTACACTGTATTATAGGGACAGGCATTTTTTAAAAATGGCTAGAGATTCTTATAAGCTTTCATGTCTTTCACACGCGACTAATACGCAATAATTTCATTTGTCGGGGATGTGGATGTGTATGTGTGCTCTATTTTAGAGGGGGAGAGATAAAGAGATAGAAAAAATATATGAAAGAAAGAAAGAAAGAAAGAAAGGAAGGAAGAAAGAAAAGAAAGAGGCAGCTCGGCAAACATGTAAGCATCTTACAAGCCTACAGGCCATTGGTCATCAACTTTCGTTCATATACCAGAAAGTATGATAATTGAATATATTAGTAAAAGAGTAAACCCAGAAAATTATATATCACCCTTTATAAAAGTGTTATATAGACTAATAACAGGCCATCTCCTTCGTTTTAATCTTTAGGATATTTTCTAACAAAATTTCAACTGATAATTTTTCATGTATACAATAGATATACATACTAAATGAAATGTCGAAGAGTCTGCAGTTATCAAAGCAGAAATTATGCAAGACATGATCTTATCAGAGGGTTTCTCTAATCAGTAATAGGAGATAATTCCCCGCAAAATGGCATCTAATTCCACACCATTGTTAATATCAGCTACCAGCAAGAACCTCTCCAAGTACCTCTCACTGTCCCCCATCTCTCCTACCCTCTCTCTCTGTCTCTATCTTTCTCTTTCTCTTCTAGATGTGATCTCTTTATCCCCTTCAACCGATCCCGCACAAAAAAAAAAAAAAAAAAAAAAAAATCTTGGGTCGCCGAAATTGTGTCAGTTCCCTTTCCTCGTCGTCGGTAATAGGAGTAAATGCGCCTCGTTGGAAGCCCTCTCATAATACAATCTATGTTCACTTTCTTGAAAAAAGGAGAGTATTTTGGCCTACAGATTTTTTTTTAATTACAAAAGTAAATGTTTACAGTCAAGAAAGAGCAGAATACAACGGACTTGGATGCCTTTCCAAAAACTGGACTTAACCTCATCAAGACTGCACTCTCGCCAAAGGCTCGTGGTGCCCAAGGTATGGACTGCTGATAAGAGGAATGTGTGCAATTTCAATTCCAAACAAAATGAAGACATTATTCTCATCAACCTGAGTATTAAGGTAAGGCTGCATGGATTTACTTATGATCAACCTTTTTCTTGGTAATAATTGTTTTTTTGTTTTCATCTTCAAACTATTGATTTCATATGAATGTGCCGCACTCTTATTCACTTTCAAAGTGAACAGAGAAGAAACTGTATTGTGTAATTTGATG
Source organism: Echinometra lucunter (assembly GCA_029962745.1). NCBI lineage: Eukaryota > Metazoa > Echinodermata > Echinoidea > Camarodonta > Echinometridae > Echinometra > Echinometra lucunter. Next base: position 2,775,732 of record CM057153.1, read on the forward strand.
TTTAACAAATATTCTTCTCAAAGTGCTGTTAGATACTGAAAATCCTTTTTGAAATGGTGTGATCAATCATAAGGATTATTTGCAGTTGATCATCGTTGATCTTGAATATGTAATACCCTTTAGTAATTTCAAAACGAGATCATGTACATGTATGTACAATATTTTTACAGACAAGTGTATAACTCTTTTTTATACTGCCAAATTGCGCTTTGTCATTTGGAATGGAAATAAATTCAGCACAATCCTCGTGGAGATGAGCAAAATGTGAGCTTTTACTTATCTGCTGTTTGGCTTTTAAGGGATTCTCTTCAGCTGAAATGATAAAAGATATTTCTCGCTAAGAATTACTGTTTTTGAGTCTGCAGCAAGAAATAAGAACATGTAACTATTTCTATCCACCCCCAAAGAAATTTTGAAAAGGGAAAATAATTAGCGGGGTTTGTATAGACTGCTCCCACACATTTATATTATTGCCACTGTTTCCCAATAATATACGTCTGTTATATGAATTCTTTCTTTCAAACCATGGCCCTTTTCTAAGACTGCTTGCAACATTCACGAGTATCATATGATTATCTAGGACACGCTCTGCGATTTCCGTCTACATAGTAATTAATAATAATTGGGTTTTATTTAACCAGGGTAGCCACATCAGTATCAATACTGCTCTTCCTGCGGGCCCTGTAATTATTATTACCCCAGCAATGTCAGGTACCCATGTAGTACTCCTGGGTCGAGAGGGACACATGTGAGCAAAACACCTTGTCCAAGAATGTAAGCACCGGGCGAGGATCGAACCCAGGACCTCTCGTATGAGAGGCAAGAGCCTTCACCACTGTGCCACAATTCTATTATGTACTGTATATGTCTTTTCTTTCCTGTTTCCAACTTAGATTAATGATTACGGAAAGAGGAATCTGTATCATTATCTTGCTTTATGTTCACCTCTCATTTTCACTTCTAATGATACATCACATTGTTTTCCACAAAACGGTAATCAGTGTCTTTTCTTCACAGTGGGCATTTGCTGTATATTCACTGTAACGAATTATTTGATAATTGTATTGCTCAGTGTTAATGTATATTTATAGAAATGGTTACAGTTTGAAAAACGGGGTTGTTTAATATAATCAAGATAACTTCATCTCCATTTTCCGCTCTGGCCATCATATTCGAAAGGAAAATTCCATTTTGAAACGGATGGGGCATAGGCTACCTTTGAAAATGTTTCACGGTCGAAAATATAAAAAATTAGAAGGGGAAATCAGCGATTGTTGGTTCTTACAGCATTTAGACTATAAATAGATTACTATTTCATAATACTGGATCACCACTAGTATTGCACTACAGAGGCATGTACAACTATATATGAAAAGAGTCACATTAACATAATTTTGCAGTCGTTCATCAACTCAAGGAAAGAATTACGAAAAATAATCATTACTGGGATCTTACCAGAACTTCCAGAAGGCACCCTGTTTAAAGCAGGGGTGATGGATTACGAAAATTCGGGTTTTATCGAGTTTGGAGAACGATAACCAGGCAGAGATGGTTCTCTGGTTCATTGTATTGTCAAGAGCAACGTATCCACAGTTGCTTGTTTGTTAGTGTTCGTGTGGGGGTTTTGTTGTTGTTGTCGATTTTTCTTGTTGTTTTGACCACAGCTGATTTAATTTAACATCACCATGACTGTGACAGTTAAGTAAATCGTGAATACATCATACAGAGGCATAACGTCATTGTGAACAAAAGGATACAACTTTCACATTTTATAGCCGCTTGATATTACTGACGGCAATGAGGAGTCCAAAAAAAAAACAAACCCAGTTTTACCCCAAAAGCAGTTAATTTCGTTAAGATCACAAAATACACGGCGGATTTGCTATGACATAACACTTTTTTTAAAGTTTTCTTCTAAGGGTTAGGGGTAAGAAAGATATCCACAACTTTTAGTGAAAGGTGCATCAGAACTGAAAAGCTCAGTAGTCCGTGAACATTTACTTGTCAAAATGGAAAGAGAATGTATATATAGAGAGAGAGAGGGGGGGGGGGGGGGGAGGAAAGGAGACAGAGACGAGAGAGGACGAGGGAGGAAGGAAATGGGTGTAGCATACTCTTCTCTCATCATGTTGTTGTTCATGTAAGAGAGACTGAATTGCAAAATGGATCTCTCGCTGAAGTTAATCATATGTACATCTCTCTCTCTTTAAAAAAAAGATATTGAGAGAGGTGCTATTATGCAGCAAATTGGATAACATATCGAAAAACTACCCGCCAGGATAGTGATGTACACTTTGTTAATAAAGGTATGGCAGTTCAAGTTGTTCACTTATGTCACGCATGCCCTGATTATAAACCCACGCGTAACGCAGCTCACCCTGCGAATGAATTGGGGTGTTTGGGGTAAGAACTTGGCACAGTTTCCACGATAGGTAACAAAACAAAGTAAGAAAAAAAATTATCCGAGCTGCACCTCTTCTGGGTTCTCTCTCGTCTTGTGTAATTTTTTTTTTTCGTTTTTGATCAGACGAAACTACAAGGCGAAAACAACTTTCCTCGATGTGGGACCAGTTTTATTTATAACCCGAAACAAACTAGGAAAGAGTCAACGAGATACATTTCACCCACTGACGTCATCGGTACGTCATTGTTCAAGTCATCAGAGACCAGTTTATTTGATGAAACAAACAAAAAAAAAAAAAAACATCGACAATTTCTTCTTCTTCTTTTTTTTAACCGATAACTAATTAATTCCAATTCCAAAATTTTGAGAAATTTTTGGAATACTGAATTTAAAAAAAATATGAATAAGGTATTACAAAATGTAATTAAATGGGGGTATCACAGTCGCCACTCTGCATTTCCATCAAAGCCTACCTGAATGAATATAAAATTGTATTTTTTAAGAAGCTCAGCAGTTTAATTCGGCCTTTTGTGATAAATTTACTTTGAGAGGATTGGAGAGTAGATTCGACTGAATTATCGTATTTAGATGACCCGACGACGACTTCAGATAGAAATGTTGTCATATTGTAAGTTAATGGGCAAACAAAGCTGCCTTTCAGTAATTAACCATTTATTTTCTGCAGTATTTGCGATACATCATTCGAGGAAACAATTCAGAATTTTCCATTGTCTTGAAATAAACAAGTTGCTCCCTATACCCAGGTTTTTGCAAACTTTTGATAGGTGCCGAATAAAACGTATTCCAAACGACTATCAAATTTTCACATGCATCTGCTTTCTAGTGCTTCATAGCCTAAACTGTGGTTGTAGCATTTACTCATTATTGGTAGTACCTTTTCTGTTGGAATTTTCAAGAGAGAGAGAGAGAGAGATAATCCGAGGAGGAAAAGTGCAAAAAAAAAAAAGGGAGAAAACACACACAAATCATTCCCACAACCCACCCCATCCCCTCCCCTAACTCGAAGACCCTGTTCTATTGCAAGTCATTAACCCAGTTTAAAGACCTATGCCTCGACCGATCTCCCCTAGAACTCCCCCCCCCCCCCCCCGGTTTGACACCACAGTTTACTCTCTGGCTGGACCCACGCCCTATACCCTATTGCCTCGCCCAGTGGCGTATCTAGGCATCATGGTGCCCAGGGCAAACGGTGGAGTTGCGCCCCCTCCCCCTCCCGAGTGCCAAAACGTATCTACATTATGGTACAAGCGAGGGGGCAGAGCGACCAAGCGGCGATTTAAAAAAAAAAAATCCGTAAAAGAGCAATTTCTTGCGCATTTTACCCAGGAAATTTGGCAATTGACCACTGAAATTGATTGGTAGAGAAGATCGAAATTAGATATTAATAAATAGTTTTCTATTTTCTCAGTTTCAAAATTGGGAGTAAAATTAACGAAAACCCTTGAGAAATATTCGAGGCCTGATTTTAATAGCAAGGCGACAAAAAATGTTAATTTCTCTCAAATGTTTAACCTTTTCATTATACTGCGGGCGGAATATTTAGCGAGAGGCAGATGAAACAGCAAAGCAATGACTACTGCACCATTATTTTCAAATTCTGAACCCCCTTAAAAAAGGCTATTTTTAAAAGCCTGTGATATCCTGAAAGAAAGTATATTCATGCGAGGGCGCAAAGCGACCAAGAACTAGAAAAATGTGGCATTTTAGGGCATTTTAAACCCTCCAAACTCTATTCCTGATGCATTTTACCCTGCGGATGGGGGAGGGAGCGCATATCCCTTAAAGATTATGATTTTTCTTTACTTCTCCTTTATCCTTTTCTTTTCCGTTTTTTTGCGCCCCCTCTAAAGTGCCGCTTTTATTAGATGTTAGATTTCTTTCAAATGTTTAACCTTTGCAAATGCTGTATTAGGCAACACTGGGGAAGCACTATTTAGCAAGAGGATGATAAAACTTAAATGACAGCAAGCAAAACAACGTACTATTGCATCATTATTTTTAAAATTCTAAATCTCTTTTTAAAAGCTTGTTTAAGAACTATGTATTATAGGGGCGCGAAATTATGAGATTCTGAGAGGAAATTATCATGCGAGGGAGCAAAGCGACCGAGCTTTAGAAAATTTTGCACTTTAAACCCTCAAAAACTCTATTTCTGATACATTTACCCTGCGAATGGGGAGGGGGCGCAAAATCCTTTAAAATCTATCATTATTCTTAATTTTCCTTTTTTTTCCTTTTTTTTTTGTTGCGCTTTTTGCGCCCCCTCAAATTGCCGCCCGGGCACTTGCCCCCTTGCCCCCCCCCCCTAGATAAGCCACTGGCCTCGCCCGTTGAATTCACCTCCTAATCAAATCTTTTCCATTTCATTTTCAATTTCATGAGGCTTAAGTCTCGTCCAGTTATAGAAGTATATAACAACAGAATTCTAGACGACCATAATATAGTGGAATGTAAACAAAGATACAGTGATTTATGATTAAGAGTAGACCGAAAAGAAGAAATGATGAAGTGTAACATACTCCTTGAAATACAACAAATGGAACACTTGTTCTTTACATGATTTAATTATGTATAATAATTATCTAAAAGGCGCAATTAATTATAATAATTATCTAAAAGAAGTAAGTGATTGGTTTAATAGAGACCTAAACCATTTGATTGCGCACACCAAAATTTATAGGACCCGGGACCCCGGTCATGATGTATTGCAAAGAATTCAGGTTGATCAAAAAAATGAAGAAAAAAAAATGTCCAATCAAAGGAATAAGTAGTGATCCGTGAATGATAAAAAAAATTATGGCCATTCGCACTTCTTAATAGGACGGGGCATGCAAATTAGTGCTTTTGGGTCAGTACTTCGTGTCAACATGTAAATAGATTACTTTGCATTTTGCATGGCTAAGAAGCAGGCGGGAAAAAAGGATGTAGTGACATGCATTTCAGTCAAAAGTGTAGCTTTTCATCCAGATCCTGAAGACATAACCAATAGAATGCACCAAAGTGAGTTAACAGAGAAAACAAGAAACTCTGTGTATGGTTAACCAGATATATTGGTCCAACGGCTTTTAATCAAAATCATAATTTAGATGTAATTCAAAAGTCACACTAATGAAACTATGTATACACCAAGCTGGGAGACAATAACGCGACAAACTACTTACATGGAATCATTGATTCAAAGACGAATAAAGATAACTGAATTTAAGACAAATTCAACACATATTAATCCAGTCTATATTTAGACCCTCAGTTGTACTAGTATGATATTTTTTTTTTTTTGATACTTATCGATGGCGTATATGCTTTTAATGAAATAATAAACGTTACCTTTATGCGAATGTTGCAATACCTAATGCTGAAGTCACCAAGAACCTTATCGATCAGATCTTGAAGGACACGCACGGTAACACCGAATGTGTTCAGGGAGATACAATATAAGTAAAGTGAAAATTTATGAATTCAATCTGTCCTCGCTTACAAAGAAGTGAAAGTTATTCAAGACCTTTAGGACTTAAGCGATTGTCTCGAATCACCCGGGATCGTCGGTACCTCAGTACTGCACTTCGCCCAGGTCATTATGATGTAGGTCACAGTCAATTTCGTTTAAAAAAAAATACATACATTACTTGCAAACAATAGCGTATCGTCTTCCTTTTATAGATAATATCGCGTTCAGAATCTTTTAACTTTTTCTTAGCAAGTATATGTACCTTCCTGTTAATATTAGGTTTTTGAATACCGTATTGAAAAAATATTGCTCTAGTAGGGGCGTGTGGTGGGTCAAATCTTTCTTTTCTCTTGTTGTTGGGGGGGGGGGGGTGGCGGGGAAAATGATTTGAATAGAAGCAAGTGATGTGAGAGTATGGTAGCCTACATGATCGCGTTAAGAACTTAACATGCTTTTTCCTTCCTATGTTATTTGACTGTTTGATATAAGATGAGCAAGTTCTTCCACCCCCCCCCACAACCCGGACGCTACGCCAATTAGTAGGACATACCCTCTATAGAGGAAAGGAGATAAGTCTAAATGGGTACATGAAACCCATTATAAGGATCGTTAAAGTGATTACACAATGGTAATTTTTTTTTTGTTTTTTGGATATATGATCGAGAATAGAATTCTAAGAAGAATAACATTAAAGATTTGATGATTTTCAATCGAAATCAATGCATTTTGGCTAATTTTCTCATAAAAAGTCAAGAGTTGACCAAAAAATTTGAGTATGAGGTATGACGTCAAAGTGGGTACCCAGCTTCGCGCATTGTAGTTGTGCTGTGCGCTAGACATTTGCTAGAATTGCGCGACAAGGTACCCACTTTGACGTCATTTTGACGTCAAAGTGAGTACCAAGTTGAAACTGGGTCACAGCTGAGGGGTCAAAAATATCCTGAAATCTTACCACATTTGGGGGTTTCCTTGGCAACACGACTTAAAAAAAAAACTTTAGGCAGATGATTTTTTGGTAATAAAATCATGCTCTTTTAAATGAACTAACATTGTTTCAGCATTGGGTACCCCCTTTAAGCTGTATAATGCCCTGAATCGTTAGAATATGATATGTCATTGATGATATACGTTATATATCCTGAATTGACAATTTATTCTAGTCAAAACGATAACAAACAATTTTCATTAAGATTCCAGTTCTTTTTTCCTTTTTCATCATTGTCACAAGCGTGACTCGGATGCACAGAATGTTTTAATAGTATGATTTTTTTCTTTGTAACTGTTGTTCCAGCATACTGATATTCATTACGCACCAATTGGTCCAACAATAGTAGGCTCCTAATATATCTATATGTATATTCTTCTGGATAGATTTTAATTTTTTTATGAGAAAGTGTGTTAAAAGAACACACGATTAATTACATGGTGACACTTTTGTAGAGGTCATAAATTTTAATTACAAATTTATGCTCACTTGTACTTTTTTGTCTCAAATGCGTGTTGATAAATAGCACGATCGATTCACGTAACATTAAGTAAAGGAGTAAATTTCCATACTTTAGTCTTCAGGAATTTAGTTCTTGTTCTATTTCTTATCATACATTTGTAAATTTGCCTTTACAAAGTTTAAAGTCAATATTTTGCCTGTTTATTGAAGCTGTATTATGTAATGAAGTTCTATGCAAACATGTACAACCTATGTCTCCGCACTGATTTTTGTTGTTTTACTTCTTCTTCTTCTTCTTCTTCTTCTTCTTCTTCTTCTTCTTCTTCTTCTTCTTCTTCTTTTTCTTCTTCCTAGTTGGAGTTGAATTCACTTGAACATTGTGTTTTTCGAACAGATAGACCCTCGATAAATTAAGGGAGAGTGCAGCCCGGGCATCGGTTTGCTTCTGGTGAATGGGGGTGGGCGGGGGATGAGCGGTGGGGGTTTGGGCGGGTCGGGCGGTCTGTTCGGTAGTTGTGGGTTTTGTATTGTGGGGATCCTTTAGTTGGTGGCCTTGCCGGCATCTGTGGTGTCGTCGTGGACGGCTCTCCATTTACTTTGTGCAGAGTTTAACATTTTCTTCATTTCCAAGAGAAAGGGAGACTCTTTTGATTTACTGTTTGGGTGTGGCAATGCCGCATCGGTTCTGCAGGCATGTCGAAAGGAATTATATTGATTCCTGACTAAAAATTTCATGTAAACTTATCTTTTTTTTCTATCATACACAAGGTGAATGGAGGGTTGTCTGCGGTGGCATCGCGGGTGCTGGCGGGGTTGCCGGTTCAGGGGTCCCTGTAATGGGGATTTGCTTGGATTTTCGGGTTTCATGGCTCTTGTGCGGATTGTCCGATTTTGCTCGGGCTTTCGCTGTTTGTCTTTCATGTTCGGCTCTCTTTGCTGGGAGCGCGCTGGTGCCGGGGTTGCATTCTCCTTTAAGTATAATTTTATAGTAGTATGTTAGATAAATTCAAATCAAACAGAAGTACACATGTCGATACTTAATGCAGCGGTGCGGAGACATAGTGTTCATTTCATTAAGGGTTCCACAAGTTTAATATATTATGGTTGAGATGTTCTTAATCGGTGAACTTGTGATTATGAAAGTTAATCATTTGATTAACGTCTCAGAAACTCATCATCATCTTCATCATCACCATCATCATCATCACCACCATCACCATCATCATCATCATCACCACCATCATCATCATCATTCATCCACTTGTCATCTCTTATCTCCACATCCTCATTCCACTCTCATGCCATCTCATGATCATTACCATTACCACTATAACACTTGTACAACACAGAAACTTTACATGCGAACCAGCTGTTATTCCTTTGATCACGATAAATTAGTTTTAATGACCATTTTATATGACTACTGATCTAGACATGTTATCTATTTTTAATTCCAACAATCTATCATCTGATAGTAACTATTACTCAACTGATGAATTTACTTCTAGTTTTCAAAAAGAGGAGCGCAGATTTAGCTTACTACACGTAAATGCTAGAAGCCTAAACAAAAATTTTGATTCCCTGGAAACAATGCTATATACTTTAAACAATTTTCCCTTTTCTATTATTGGTATCACGGAAACTTGGCTTCATAACACTTCGCCAAATCTATTTAACTTAGAAAAATATACACTGATCAGACAAGATCGAGAAGAAAAGAGAGGAGGGGGTATAGCTTTTTATGTCCATGAACAGCTACAGTTTAAAGTCCGGAAGGAAATATCTTTAAAACAAAGTGAATCATTGTTTTTAGAAATCATAAATCCAAACACCAAAAATATAATCGTTGGATTGATTTACAGACCCCCTCAAGGTCCTATAAATTTATTTTGTGAAGATCTTGATAAATGCCTTCATACTCTTACGGGAGAAGGGAAACAAGTATATTTGATGGGTGATTTTAATATTGACCTGTTGTCTCAAAGTAGCTATCATGATACACTTCTTCATATTACTTATTCTTATAGTTGTTACCCACATATAAATAAACCAACAAGGCTTGATGGTCAGTCTTCAACCCTTATAGATAATATTTTCTCTAATATCTTCGACAAAGACATAATTAGTGGATTACTATATTTCGATATATCTGATCATTTGCCAATTTTTGTAATATGTGATGATGACATTTCAATGAAAAGGTCAACCAATTCTGGCATGTACAGGAAAGAAACACCCCAAAATATTGAATCCCTCAAAAGTGATTTAGCGACAGAAGAATGGTTGGATATTTATAGTGAGTCAGACGCAAATATTGCATACGGAAATTTTCATACAAAAGTACAGATGTATTATGAAAAAAATATCCCTCTGGTATCTGCTAACAAAAAGAATAAACGTTGTAAAATGCCATGGATAACAAAAGCTATATTACGATCTATACACACAAGGAATAAACTTTATAAGGCTTATTTGACAAAATCTACTATTCATAACAAAAACAAATATAAAACATACCGAAACAAACTAACTAATATCATTCGAACTTCTCGTAAAATGTACTATTGCGATAAACTGAACAAGGTGAAATCTAATATGAAATCTACATGGGAGGTTATAAATGACTTGATTGGCAAGAAAAGAAAAAAATCACCTGATGATAATTTTACAATGGGCAACACAGTTATTAAGTCTGAAGATATAGCTCATACCTTCAACTCTTTTTTTGTTAACATAGGACCTAATCTAGCAAATAAGCTTAATAAGACGAACGAAAATTTTAATAAATTTCTTCCTGAACCTGCAAGTTCTTCATTGTTCTTTAACCCAACTAATTCCACTGAAATAGTAGAAATAACAAAAAATATCAAATCAAGTAAATCACAGGGTCATGATAGAATTAGTACCTTCCTCCTTAAACAAATTATTCATTTCATTGCATCCCCTCTAACTCATATTTTCAATCTATCAATCAACACTGGAAAATGTCCGGAGTCCTTAAAAATTGCAAAGGTAAATCCTGTTTTTAAAAAAGACAATCCTCACGAAATAAGTAATTACAGGCCAATATCCATTCTTCCCAGCATATCAAAAATCCTCGAAAAGATAATTTACAAAAGGCTGTATAAGTTTTTGGATACATTTCATTTCCTAAATATAAATCAGTATGGTTTCAGAAAAAGTCATTCAACAGACCTAGCTTTAGTACAATTATATGATAAAATAACAAATGCCATGGCCAATAAAGAACATGTCATAGGAGTATTTATGGACTTATCAAAAGCCTTTGATACGCTCGACCACCAGATTTTACTTAAAAACTTCACTCTTACGGAATTCGTGGAGTTGCCCTCTCATGGTTTGAGAGCTATTTATCTAACAGACAACAATATGTAGTGTATAATAATGTTTCTTCAAATTTCCTACCAATCAAATGCGGTGTTCCACAAGGATCAATATTAGGTCCATTACTATTTTTATTATATATTAATGATTTGACCAATACAACACCTCTCTTATCATTCATATTATTTGCAGATGACACCAACATCTTCTGTTCACATCATGATTTAAATACCTTAGTAAATACACTGAATAATGAGTTACCAAAATTATCTTTGTGGTTTAAATGCAATAAATTGTCCCTTAATATTGATAAAACAAATTTCATGTATTTCAAGCACGTTAACTCTCATGCCAACGACTTTCCTTACGACATACTTATAGATAATGTACCCCTCGAAAGAAAACGACAAACAAAATTTTTGGGTGTCATTATCGATGAAAATTTAAATTGGAATGAACATATACGTTATATAACTACCTCTATCTCTAGGAATGTTGGTATACTTTATAAAATAAGGAAAATTATCCCTTGCAAAACGCTCACCATGCTCTATAATTCATTGATATTACCGTATATAACATATTGCAACTTAGTATGGGCCAGCAGCAACAAAACAAAACTCCACCCTATCCACTTATTGCAAAAGAAAGCCCTTCGCATTTGTACTGGTTCACAATATTTATCTCACACAAGACCAATATTTTACGAACTGAAAACTCTAACCGTATTCGACATTTATTCATTACAAAGTCTGTTGTTTATATTTAAGTATTTGAATAACATGCTTCCTCTTTCATTTCAAAACTTTTATACTTTAAATAACACTATTCACCCCTACCCTACTCGAAATTCCTCTAATCTTCATGTAGTTAACCCTAAGTTACTTATTGCCCATAGATCCGTAAGACACCATGGCCCAGACCTATGGAATCCTCTCCCAGAATGCATCAAATCCTCTTGTTCACTCTACTCATTTAAAGCGAAAGTTAAGACCATGATGCTATCAGAATATTCACGGTAAAATTTCTGTGTTAGCTCCTCAGTCTTTTTCACAGTATCATCCTTCCTACCATTTTTGTCATTACCGATATCATGATCAGCATCGTCATCTTCATCATCATCTTCATCATCATCATCATCATCATCATCAGTATTATCATCGTCATCATTTTCATCCTCTTCATCGTCATTATCCTCTTAATACAGGATTTAGTTATTTTTTTTCCATTCTGCTTATTTGATATGGTTATCTATTTCATAATTTTTGGGGCTGCCATATTTTCAAGCACATCGCTTATAATGGCAGTCCTTCTTCTGCAAATAATCTTGTTTTTGATCAAATATTATGTTTAACTGAATTACATAAAAAAAATGACAATTTATCATTTGTTTCGTAAATGATTATTACAAATACTATGTTTTATGATTCATTGTAAAAAATTCTTTTGCATTTTATTTTATGTATGTTATCTGAAAAAATTGTGCATAAATCAAAGCAGAAGAAAATAAATAAATCAAATCAAATCAAATCACTATTACATTTGTATCGCATGAAGTAATGGTTCGAATTTACAATCATGGGGATTCTATTTAGCACATAATCAGTTTCATGACAAGGTGTCTTTTCAAAAGATTCTCTTTTTCACTGCTATAGAGCAATATGCCCAGTGAAATGAACCATAATTTTAATTGATTGATTGATTGATTGATTGATTGATTGATTGATTGATTTATTTATCAACAACAATAATAATACATTGCATTCCGACAATGACATTAACGTAAAGGAAAAAGAAAGGCATTGGTTGATAAAAAGGGATTTTCTTTGTACAAAGTTTGTTAAAGATTCTTGAAAGTTGACCAATGCTATATTGTATCTGTATATTGTATATTGTATATTGTATATTGTATATTGTATATTGTATATTGTATATTGTATATTGTATATTGTATCTGTATATTGTATATTGTATATTGTATATTGTATATTGTATCTGTATATTGTATATTGTATATTGTATATTGTATATTGTATATTGTATATTGTATATTGTATATTGTATATTGTATATTGTATATTGTATCTGTATTTTATGATTTTTTTTTTTTTTTTTTTTTTGGCAACAACATTGACAGAGGAGTTCAATTTTTCGTTAACATTGCAATATTGACTATGAATGGAACAGGCATTATTTCTTGTGATCTTGAATATATCTTTGCTTTAGTCTGAAAGCAATCTTTCAAAATTCAAGGCATGTTAACTGTGCCAATTTACTAACTATACCCCGTATAATAGAAGCAGATCATTTCTATCATGAAGGAGTCTAATGATTTCTTTTTCGTACATCTGGAGCAAATCATGATAATAATGAGCAAAGCGTGTAAATTTCAAGTGGAAAGAATTTATCAGAATTTAACACATGTTATAAAAGCTTCTTGCTTATAATAAAATAACCCTTACACTATTTCGTGCTTCCTGAGCTCATACTGATGTAAGTTGTATTATTATGATACTAGTAATATACCGGCCTATCTGCTGCAGAAAGCGAACGTAATGGCGCCCTTTCACAAAACCAAACTGGTATCATCCATTACAAGAACTGTGCATTTCATTCGTCGTGGGGATGAGCCGGAATTCAGTGTCCTTAAATTATTGACGTATGCCCCCCCCCCCCCCTCCCCCATGTTCATCCCACGAAAAGACTCTGTCTCATAATTGATGAATATTAATAGATAGCTTAATGTGATAAAAGATGCACGTTTTCGTCTATAATTGTTCTCATTTTCAGATATCATGATCCAATAGTTTTCATGTTTTTAATAAAGCTTGTCAAAATGTGTTTAATCCCGAAGTGTAATTATTACTTATACAAGTACGTGATGAAAAGGGAAAATTAACCACCTAAAATTAACCCAGTTTATGGAGCATGTGTTCTATGGATTTCATGCACATAGACTAATGACAGTGTTTCATTCACGCACGGGCGGAAATCTTTTTTGAGACGTGAGGGGAACACACCTACACTTTTCTGACAAAAAAAGAAAAGAAGATCCTCAGCTTTTCCCCAGGGTCTCTTTTGACCACAAAACAACAAAATTCTTTGACAGACGAAAATAGGGGAAAAACGGCTAAACAAAGGTAACAGAATTGTGGGGAGGGGCGCCCCCTCAGGATTTCCGCCCATGCATCCACGTATCAATATCATTGAATTCCACTGGTAAAAGAAATGCCGCAAAAGCTTTATCTTATGTTGATACTGGACAGAGAATGATACCCTATTTATCTTTTTATACCTTTAGGGGTCAGTAGCATATTTACAAAAATCCATTAAACACTTTGGCGTTGTGGAAGACAAATAAATGTTCAGTAAATGTAAAGTTTGGTTTAATTTATATATATATATATATATATATATATATATATATATATATATATATATTTGTTGCTTTGAAGGAAAAAATGCCACATCCATAGTGAAAGTTAATCCACTTTGAGACGTTCCTACATTGCAAAAAATGAAACGGTGAAATAAAGAATTGAAGCGCCTCGACTTTGACTCTTAACATTTATATCAGATTTTAGTTACATGTCCGTCATTGCCTAGATCCAAGCGTAATGTACTTCACAATTATGTACAGAAAATGATCCTTGAATCTTTCGGTCTTATTCATGCAAGTTAACTGATTTGTAGAGGAACGGATTTCAACCTTTTTTAGTACCTAGAAATTAGACGTGCTACAACATAAGACAGAATGCAATCACGAAATAAGACAAGTAAGAAGGATTTCATGATGAATTGAAATATTATTCTTTGATTCAATTTGCAATTTCAGGAACTGATGTGACCGTACAGGTTGAATGTACTAAACAATTGGTGCCTCAGTGGACTTTCCACCTGAAGGGGTTTAAACTTTGCCTACCAGCTCGCTCTTACACAGACACTGAGAGTTAACTCGTCGCTCTTTTTTGCATGGCCTCTGTGGGACTACACTGCTATACGTAGATTCCCCAAGCTATTTACAGAGCTGTTATTGACCATTTCAAGCAAATAATAGATAATACTTTTAATGGAAAAATGATTGTCCGGTAATTTCCAGTAATTCCAGTAAACTCTAGTAATCATACCTAAATAATAAAATAGTAAACACAGCAAAATAAAATTCTGGCAATTAAGAAAAAGGATAGCAGTATTAGAAGTGAAAGGGGCACAGACCAGAGGATGGAAATTCCTTTGGCGAAGATAATACTACAAGTAATCAGTATTTCTTCATTCTTGTATTTTTCACGACTTATTTTATCTTTTAATAACAGGGGTGTTTTATGTCAGCGCACTGCCAGTGCATTTGAGTAGCACTAGGCACAATTACCAGGTCCCTTAATTTCAATTCTATTAAGTTTTCCTGATGCGTGTAAGGCGGTTTATATCTTGATGGATTATAAGCCTACAATTTTGTTCTTATGAATCTTGTCCAACTTTTTCCCCTTCAGTGCTTCATGTCCTTTTATATTTCATGGATTGGGATTTGGTATTTGCTTATCCCAAGCTATGAGAATAAAACCTACCACGCAATTATAATTTCTTTCGTCTATATGACACGTGACGTGTTCGTCACGTTTTCCTTAGCTCTTATGAATTATTCATATAAAGTTGGAAAAATTGTTTACTGCAGCCGAACTGCAATTTTCGTGGCATACTGTGCCCTTTCGATATAAAAAAGGTGTTCATTTGCAGTTAATAAATGCCCACTTGCCTCATTCTTGCCACGGTAAAGGTTGATCGTTTTCATGATATCAGTCTGCCGGAGGTTACAGAAGTAGACTCCGATTGGCTGATCTTCATGATCACGTGACGTCTTCGCCGAGGAGGATATTGGAGGATATCTTCATAATTTTGCGGCACTGTGGTTTGCTGTTCGAAAACCTATATACGTCTCGCAGAAAGCTACTTGAATATTAGTATCACGTTCGTTTCCATGTAGGACACAGTCATTCATGCCTTACTTGTACAGACGTCAATTTCAAGAGCTTGAAACGGAGAAGACATACAAAGAAAACAATAGAGAAAGAAGGTAGGCATAGGGCTAAAATTAGTAGAAACTATATGGTATTCAATTACTGTCAAAATTGGCTGTATTTTTGCATCCCCTTCCAGAAAACTAAATATTTAAAAAAAAATAGTTCCATCATATAATTTGGCACGAACGGTATCGTGACCTAAATATGCCGACCTTTATTCTGAAAGAAATATGAAAGAATCGTTTTATAGTGATATCAACTTAAATACCTGTATTCTATGAAATCAACACTACTTTTACCTACACTCCAAATTTCTTAGACTGGAAAGTAATATATATACTGATTGTAATTAAGGACAGATCCAAAATTAGATTAAATTATAATCAATAATTCTGAATTCTAAATCTTATTCTATTAGAGTAAAAATTTTTGATAGAATTTTCGAGTTGTCCCTGATTTGAATCTATATAAGACAAGAGTAAACGATATGTCTCTGATAAACTGGTACTAGAGATTATGATTTTACACAAACATCCTTAAAGTAAATATGAACAAAATCGTGGGGTCTATTTTGTAAAAACCTCAAAGTGTCAGTAACTTGCATTTTTATGGTTGGACAAACAGTTCTTTTTAGCAATGAACATTTACTAGTTGAGGGGAAAAAATGCTCGAAGTTGATCAAATAAATCCGCACGAAAAATGTATAGGCAAATTTTGTCGACTGCTATCACTAGGGGTTCCAAATGACAATGGCATCCTTCCTGGACCCCTCGATAAATTTGGAGCGTAAAAGACACCTGTAACGCAGACTACTTGACAATGATTGAACCTGCACACTTTTCCGATGCGGACGGTTCGAAACTTTAAACGTCAAGGTTTTGCTAACTTAAAACCAAGCTGTCTTGTGAAGGTCACTGAAGTTACTTTCACCATGGAATGGACAACACCAACAGCAGTGGGTGAGCCAAACATATTGGGAGTTCTGTGCCACCCCCCCCCCCCTCTCAAAAAAATAAATAAACAGGAGGGGTCAAGCTGCTGACAAGCAAAAAAAAAAAGTATCAAAAATAGTAGTCAAGGAAAATGAAGAATAACAGAAAAAAATTTAAAAAAAGGTCCAATCGGCTATTTCAATGAAATGACAATGTTGACGATATAATGATTTTAAAACCTTGGTCGGGAAATTTAGGGGCGGAGCAGCAGCCCCTTAACGCCTTCACCAGTAACCAGTTACCAGCAACCAGAATATCGTGCTATAAAATTAACTAACTGAAAGGTTTTGCAGAAAGGTAAAGAGTCAGAATGATGAACAAACAAAATATTTTAAGGAAAGAAAGAATGTTCTTCCAAAAACTCAGTGAAGACTGTAATGAAACTAACCGTAATAAATGATTTTTGCGCATTGAAAGTATTAACTATTCAAACACTCGCTGTATAAACACCTACCATATATTAAACGAATAGTAAAGAAACCTAATATATACCTAAAGCATGGATTACACCAAAAATCTTACGCTATATTAGAAAAATACATAAGCTTTATAAAATATATTTGAACGATCGTTCTTCTTTTCATGAATATAAATACAAGACATATAGGAACAAACTAAAATTTCACGTCATGCTAAAGAAACATATTATTTTAATAAGCTGACAAAACTGCATAGTAATACTACAGGTACGTGGACTGTTTTGAATAACATACTGAGAAAATCAAACAGATCTCTTCCAAAATATTTCATACATGATGAAAAGTGTGTTGATGACCCACAAAACATTGCAAACGAATTCAATAACAATTTTATTAACTCATGTACCAAAGCAATAACTTTATTGCTTACGGATGATGTGTCCTCAAATTTTAAAGATTATCTGAAAAATCCAAGTGTCGTTTCTTTATTTTTTTCACCTATAAATGAGAGTGAAATTATTGAAAATTGTAGAAAACTGAAAAATACAAATGCATGTGGGTTTGACAATATTAGCTCTGTTGTTTTAAAAAGAATTATTAATTCTATTGTCAAACATGTTACATATATCTTTAATCAATCCTTGTCTACTGGAATTGTACCAGATAAATTAAAAATTGCTGAAATTGTTCTTGTCTACAAAAAAGATGATCGTTACACTTTTGAAGATTACAGGCCTATTTCAATATTACCTTCCTTGTCAAAACTATTAGAAAAATGTATTCACAAAATTCTTTATTCTTATTTGAGTAGCAATAATTATATTATTAGCAGTCAATATGGTTTTCGTTTAAATCATTCAGCTGTAAATGCTTTGATAGATTTACAGGACAAAATAATTACAGCAATAAGAAATAACAATTTTGGAATAGGTATATTTATGGATTTATCAAAAGCTTTTGATATTGTCAACCACGATATTCTTTTACACAAACTCAGTTATTATGGTATTAGGGGTGTACCGCTTCATTGGTTTCAAAGTTATTTGCATAACCGTTATCAATATACTGTATATTTTGAACATTCTTCAGATCGTTCTCTTGTAAAATGTGGTGTTCCCCAAGGATTTATCCTAGGCCCCTTGTTATTTTTGATATATGTAAATGATATTGTTAAATCATCTGACAAATTTGAATTTACATTGTATGCAGATGATACAATTTTCTATACATAACCCAACACTTCAAATGTAGAAGACAATGTAAATTTTGAACTGAGTAAAGTTTCCAAATGGTTTAAAGCTAATAGACTTCTTATAAATAAAAAAGAAGACTAATTTCATTAAATTTTGTTTACATAGTACATTTGAAGCGTCAAACGATCTGAGTTGCATTACCATCTCCATAGACTCTGTTGCCATAAAAAGCGTGAATGCTGTCAATTTTCTTGGAGTATATATTAATTGTAATTTGAAATGGGATACTCATGTGAACATATTATATGTAAAGTATCTCGATGTATTGGTATTTTATTCAAACTAAGATACCATCTCCCAAATTATGCTTTGTTCTCTTTATATAATGCACTCGTGCTACCATATTTAACATATTGGGTTAGTGTCTGGGGTAACTGTGGGAAACTAAAATTGAACATATTACTTAGATTACAGAAAAAAGCACTGCGTATTACTAACAGTCATTATCTTGCCCACTCGGCTCCCCCCTTTATTAAACTCAAAACCTTAAATATATTTGATTTATACCAGTATGATACAGCAGTGCAAGGGTTTCTTTATTTTCACAATCTTCTTCCATATAAAATTTCAAACATGTTCACCACAAATCTTGGTATCCATAATTATAACACAAGAATTCGATTTCATCGTTGGAAAATCTCATTTACTTATGAACAAAAATCTTTCAGTATAATCTCCCTTTGCTTTGGAATTTAATACCTGAATATATTTCCCGTTGTAACAACCAAAAATTATTCAAGAAATATCTGAAAGCTTACTATCTATCTAAATCTAAATGCTGACATATTTCCGATATTTTTTTGTTCCGGGGGGTCCTCTGACTTCTGTATTTATCTACTAAATTTTGTTTAAGTTCTTTTTATATACATGTCTTTCAGTAACACAACACAAAGTAGTAAAAGTGCATATTATTTACATTTTAAGGGAACTTAGTCTACAGGGCCTTTCGGCCTTATTTTAGTCTCCCTTTTTTTCATTTTCAACTTGATAACTGGATTCTTTTTTGTCTTATTCAAATGAAAGACGTGACACTATTCTTGATTATTTTGTTTATGTATACGTATTTGTATGAATTTTATATTTACATGTACTTTTTCTTTTAATGTATATTATTGTAATGACTTGCTATGTTTTTATACGAAGATGAAATAAAATGGATGAATGAATATAAAATTTTTAAAAACCCATTTTTCTAGTCGGACAGGCTTGTCAACGATAAAGTAATTAGTACATTATACTGGTCTAACCAACATCCATGGCTAATTCACAGACGCTACATTATTCCTAACTAATATGCAATTAGTCTAGTATACTCGACTAACAATAAAGCATGTGCTGGAATGATTTATATCCCTAGACCTAGACAGACCAGTGAAGTGGCAATAAAAACATTGATCACACGCTCACCAATTAGTGGAGCAATTTCGAAAAGCAACTCAGTGCCGTAAAAATGGTGCACTTCACCAACATAATGTGTCATTTTACTTAATTATCCAGCATGTAAAATTGGAAGGGTATCCTTACATAGAGAATATTATGCTAGATAATTATATTCATTTTAATTTTTGTTTATCAGCCTTAAGGTTTTAGAAACAGGCAATTGTGTGACACAAGACTGCTATTAAGGTTTTTAACTTGTAACGAATTCATTGGGGTATCGCCATAAAGTTACTCTTGTGTAATATTTATTACACCAGTTTATATCAGATTTGTCCCTACTACTCTACTACTACTACTACTACTACTACTACTACTACTACTACTACTACAACAACTACTACTACTACTACTACTACTACTACTACTACTACTGCTACTTCTAATACTACTTATACTTTATTACGCACTGTGTATGTTTTCATTTTCATCCTTGTTTATTGCCGAAGTTATTCTTCATAAGCTGATTGCTTAATTCATTTGTTGATATGTAAGCGCTTAGAAACAATTTGTACATTAAGGGCTAAATGAAGGTAATTGAATATTATGATCATTATTATTGCTACTACTACTACTACCACCACCACCACTACTGCTGCTGCCGTTGCTACTACCACTACTGCTACTATTACTACCACCTACTGCTGCTGCTGCTGCTATTACTACTACTTCTGTACTACTACTATTACTACTACTAATACTACTACTACTACTACTACTAAAACTAAAACTGATAAAACTACAAAATTACCGTAAGGTTTAAACCACAATTAAGTTTAGGGATTGTCGTATAGAGTTTCTGAGTTTTATTGATTCTGAATCTTGAATATTTTCAGGAATTTTTTCGTACCGGTGAATAGCCCAAGGTCTCTTCTATCAAAAACCACAAAAAAATCTCAAAATATTCTACGCTTGAGCGAGCAAAAGTAACTTTTGTGAAAGGGTGCTAAATTCGGGTTTGACAAGAATGGGTATTTGTGCTAGTTGGTATCAGTAAAGCTGAAAGTAATTAACTGTGGAGGTTTAGGAATTTTGATATTCTGAGGGCTTTTTGACAATTTATGAATGGATATCCGTCGTTGTGTTTATGTTATGACATACATGTACATGTATCTCATTAACATGTCATGCTTGGATGGGCAATTGCAATCGTGATTGTTTTGAACTGTTGATTTTTGGTAAGTTTTAAAATTCAAGCTGGCATAATTTGGATATCATAAAAATAAAATCAACAGCATGGTCATGCAGAAAGATTAGGCAATAAATCAAACAATCATTCATAAATTGGTCAATCAATCATTTCAGAAAAGCAGATAACCAATCATGAATTTATATTCAATCCAAATGACGATTGAGTTGACACAATTGAAAAACTACAATCTGTAATGCAGATGTGTCAGTTTAATGATTGTGACTGAATTTGAACATTTCTTTGAGGGAAGAGACTTGAAATTGTATCAGTAATTTTTACCTTGTTTTCTTTGGCAAGTGGAAGAAAGACATGGCAATTCATTGTATTTTGTCAATGAAGTAAACAGGAATGATCATGAAACTTATACGTTTGCATTGCAGATTGCAGTTATTCATTTGTGTCAATTCATTTGTCTGTGCGAATGAATGAGTGCACGATCGGCCGGTTGGTTGTTTTCTGACTGAATGATTGATTGATTGATGACCTACTGAGTAATTAATTGATTGGCTGACTGACATGACTGATTTTTTTTTATATTGCTTGAACTGCTCGACTGCGTAGTGATACTCTATTTTCTCATATACAAAGTATGCCGGCTTTAATGGTACAAACTTATCTAAAAGTAATATTTCAAATCAACCAAGGAGTCAAATTCTCACTCAAGCATGACATGTTAATGAGATATATCAAAACATAAACAAAGGTATTTTCATTTATAAATTGTTTTAAAGTCACCAGAATAAAAAATTTTCTAAGCCTACAGAGTTTACACTACTCTCAGTTCTGCTGATATCAACCAGAACAAATTACAAATCTTGTCAAGCTAATTTTTTTGACCCTTTCACAAACGTTACTTCTGCTCAGTCAAGCATACAATATTTTGAGATTTCGGAGTAGGTTTTGATAAAAGAGGCCCTGGGGTATCCACAGATATGAAAATTTCCTGAAAAATATTTGAATCGCTCAGATGGCGAGAATGTTTCCAATTGTAAACTTTTGGGGGACGCACCGTAAAGGTAATGAGATGGAACGCCTTGTCGCGTTGCATTTTAAAATGTTTCTTTTTGCAGTGAATCTTTCATTTCATCCTGTGTCTACTTATCTATTCCTCTTTAATGGTTGTCAATTATGGATACAAAATCGTTGATACTATATGGACCTATTCAACAGATTTGAAAAAAAAAAAGATAAAATTTTGCCACAAAAGGGTAAATTTGTAAATCTTAACCATATTAACTGGAACATTTTTTTTTCTTAAGCGTATAATAACCACAAACTAACATTTTGTTTCCCTTAGATATGCAACTGTATATAACTATGAATACAATATGAATGAATTTGCTTCTTGACCACTCCCTCCCTCACTTACGCACACACACACACACACACACACACACACACACTTACTCCCTTACTATCCTTTTTCTGCCATTTTCTGTATTACTATTGTTTTTTTATAATGTATCTGAAAAATATTAACTAGTTGCAACAATATTGTAACAGTAGTATGAATCCTGACAGCATTTTTAGTAGATATCGTCTTGTTATCAATTTTCGCTCTCAGGTTCCCTTCCACTTCCATTACCTCTCTCGTTTTTTTCAGTACCCCAAACCTCTTCATATACTTCTTGCCGTCCCATAATATGTTGATAAATGTGTAAGCAACACCAAGTTGAGGCATTTGACTCCCTTGATGTCATTGGCGACAGGTGTGGGCGAGAGAGGTGTGACATGTTTAAAAGTAATCACTTGTCATAATGCAGCACGTGATCTCTGACGTAGGCGGTTGGTTCAACCAATGTCGAAACAGACAACGTAAAAATGTTTGTCTGAATACATTAAACGGTGCGTGCTGCTGAAGATTTAGAGTGCGCGCGAGGGTGTGTGTTTTGCGTGTGTGTGCGTGTGTGTGTGATGAAATCTATGTCTAGAAATCGCTATGAAGTAAAGTGAAAAATGCAACGTAAGAAAAAATATAATGGAGGGCGCGCCACGCTCAGCACTCTCAACTAATCGCCGGATGGTAACTCGAACTTCGTATTCTTTTTTTTTTCTTTTTTCCTTCTTCTTCTTCTTCTTTTTTTCTCCTCGCAAAGTCGTCATTTTAGAGGTACACGTGCATCGACAAACACGTGCCTACCGAAAATTTTAAATCGGCTGCTCAATTCCATATGGGGATTGTCTCTGATTGGATACCAGTGAAGATACAGCATCTAAATCCCTTCACCTGTTCTACTCCTACCACCAACCTACATGAAAAACGAGCCCCGTGCAGTCAAAGAGTTAAGAAGGAAAATAATAAGCACGTTTGATGTCCTTTCCAATGCCATGTTTTTTTTTTCCTAGTAGAGGAGGGATGAGATTAGATCTGGGGGTCTACAGTGGTTAGGGAAAGATAGTTTTCTTTCTTGCCAAATCACAATAGTTTTGAGATAGACGTGTGACGTTGTTCTTCATACGTAGTTCTCGTAAACTTTTTTCCCGCTCTTCTACCAACTTTTTACCAAACTTCTCTAGCACATTGGGGTTATTTCAAGAAGGTGAACAAGTAAGTTTATATTGTATTTATAGGGAATGTTTTAGATTAATTGAATAAAATTGTACTGGAAACTATACATTACTTGATTTGTGTACCTATAATTGAACCTTCAAGTAATAAAACCACTTTTCAAATTCAAAATTTGAATTAAAAAAAAAATCTTAGTGATCACTATATAGTACCTAGTATGTTTAAATTGTTTATATGAATGTTTTTTAAGTTGTATGCATTTGATAGCATGTCTCATAGAATTTCCTGTTGTATCTATATGAATTTCCAATGCGCTTCGTCAGGAACTATAGGGTACTGAACTATCCTGCATAGCAGTAATCCTGAAATTGTTAAAGAGATCGAATACACTATGTTGCAATATTACCGTTATGAGATACGAGGAAAGCAATGAAGACATTTTTTAGACCGGTACTCAAAACGATTTTCAGTTGCATCATTGACTTAAATTACATGAAAATTTAAAAAGGCCTTGAAACTGATTAAGTCAGAATTTGCGTTATGCTTTGGCGATTGGCTCACTGAACTTTTTTTTCTCACAATTATCTAATCTATTAAATTGATCCTAAAATGATCGTTACAGGTTTGCATATTGCCTCTGCAAGTGGGTCATTGTACCTCGTTGGTGCATGGAGATCATGCTCGGGTGACATCTGGCCCGAGCTTTGTTCCATCAAAGTTATGGGGACAGGTTTGCAACTGGGCTTAGGTGACTTTTATAGGGTTTGGGTAATGTAAAATGTAAGATGAAGAGTTAGGAAGTGGGTAAGTTTCGTGAAATGATCCAAAGAAATCATCGACGTAGGGTGTGTCGTAAATATACTGCGTTATTTTTTAGTTTTGAAAACTGTCTTTCTTCAACATATGTTTTCTCTTTTTTTTTTTTTTTTTTGACTCGAGGAATAAGAGTAGTGAGAGTGCGTAAGATGATATTTGGCGAGTTCAAAGTGATTTTAACCGTTTGTCGGGTATATAGAAATTATCATCGCATCAGCTGCATAATCATGAGTCCCGTGAGTAGGTTCAAATTGACCGAAAACAAATAATAAGCGAGGTTTCAAATTCATCCGTATTTCCTTCGCGACAAACACTTCATTTCCACAAAGTTTCAGTCCACAATCTGTAAGACGAATCAATGGGGAAGGGGGAGCTGCCCGGGGGAGCTATTGAATCGGGCTCAGAAATGTAAATAAAGAACAATGTACCGCTCGAGCGCATTTCGATGGTTACCCTCTGTGCATAACCTGAGCTATCAAGTAATCTCTTGGGTTGATCAGAGAAGATTTGGGCGTGAATTCTCTCTTTTTTTTTTTCCTAGTTCAAAATGTCTGCAAAGCTCGAGCACGTCAAACAGTCTTTCATTCAAATTGATTTTTTTTTATCATCTATCCCATATCAACGCCCAACACCGTAATAACTGCGTAGACCTTGATGCCAATGAATTCTGATGAAGTCAATGGCGTCAAAAGCTTACCCATTATGCGTTTGACCTCTTTTATCGGTACTTACCAGCCATGTTACACTATGAACATGGCGGACAAAGAAAGCAGACAAAATAAACAACCTCTCATTCTACCCTTCACAATGGTTCTGGTAGTCAAAAGAACATCCCTTCACAGCTATTATGTTTAATCATGTAGTTCCAGGTGAATATGCATGTGACACCTGTTCCACATATTTTAGACAATATCAGTGAAGGGATGTTCTTTTGACTACCAGAACCATTGTGAAGGGTAGAATGAGGGGTTGTTTATTTTGTCCGCTTTCTTTGTCCATCATGTTCATAGTGTTACCAGCAGTCAAGTTTTTATTCTCTTTAGGACCCCATTGTAAATAAGTTTTCGAGCTTTCATGGGTCATCCTGTCAAGCTTTAATGAACTTCTTCTTTATGTATACCATGTGCTCTTTATCACTATGTATATCTGAGCTTGACAAATAAATCAAATCAAAATCAAATCAAATCTATTTCTGTTCATCCTAGCATTTTATCCCACAGAAAGTACCACCGATCAATACAAGCATTCTCATCCCACTTCCGATTTATTATAGATTCGTATTTTTCTTTAATGAATGAAAAAGGGTTAATGGGTTTGTACCTCTGTTGGGCCGCGA
Organism: Echinometra lucunter; assembly: GCA_029962745.1. NCBI lineage: Eukaryota > Metazoa > Echinodermata > Echinoidea > Camarodonta > Echinometridae > Echinometra > Echinometra lucunter. Next base: position 2,801,369 of record CM057153.1, read on the forward strand.
ATGAAACCAACCTTTGACGTATCTATTAACCATAAATAAACGTCGGCTTCCTCTATGCTTGTGGCCTGTAATAAAAAGTTTCCAGCCAAAGAGAAGCACAGTGTCCCATATCTGGTTTAAAGGCAAAGTCCATCCCAGAAGTTTCACTGTTTCAATAAAAGCAGTTAAATTTGAATAGCATTTTAAAAAAGAAATGAGCAAAATCGGTCAAAGAATAAGAAAATTACATTCATTTACATTTTCTAGTAAATTACTCTTGGCTCTGCAAATTGGCAACACTGATGACATCATATGCGAGCAGCTCTCCATTCACTTTGTACATGAAATTTCACATTTTCTCAATTTTCTTGGAAGTTACACATTTTCTAACCCCCATAGTCAATGTATGTTCAGAAGAATTGTTTTTTGACATAACATACTTTGACTATGGGGTGAGAAAATGTGTAACTTCCAAGAAAACTGAGAAAATGTGAAATTTCATTTACAAAGCGAATGGAGAGCTGATCGCATATGATGTCATCAGTGTTGCCAATTTGCAGAGCCAAGAGTAATTTACTAGAAAATGTAAATGACTGCAATTTTCTTATTCTTTGACTGATTTTGCTCATTTCTTTCTTTAAATGCTGTTCAAATTCATCTCCTTTTATTAAAATAGCGAAACTTCTGGGGTGGACTTTCCTTTAACTTAAACCGATCATCAATTTTACAAATCAAGTTTCATCTGAATTATCAGCCGAAGATACTTCTGGTGGAATTGAGGTGTGTCTAACTATTCTAGAACTTACCGTTCACGTGCATCCACAAAATATTATAATCAGTGATTCTTGGTAATCCTTTGTACAATATTTAGATGTAGAGTAGTGTAATTTCATACTATACTGGAACCACAGATGATCATGATGATCGATGATGCTCTTGTTTATTGCTCCAAATTGACATGCACCTTAGTGGGAGTGAATTTCCTGATAATTTCAGGAAATTATTCACTTGTTTGAAATTTCTTCTTTTTTTCAATCAAAGGAGGAGGAAATGGCAATGAAAAGTATTTTTGGCTGCCGAATAGCCACTGCACCATGGCAAAATAAAACAAACCATCAGATGTGGCAAGGACTTTTCACCAGAATAATAATAACAAATTTCTTTCAAATAGAATTCGATAGTTCCATTCAGCCCTTTAAATCGTAAAGGTCAACGCAGACTGCAGTGATCCATTGCTGCACGTTGACTCTAAAGAAGTTTTCAAGCAACGAACTTCAGAAAGTGAAGGAATGGAATAACCTGATGAACGTTTATTCAATCAGAAGATGAGACTGTAATCGCCAACAGAACTGTATCGCGGAAAGCAAGTTTTCCATTCAAACACGCAGCATCCTCCAATACCAGATCAGCAATAAATCCTCATGAAATTATGCCTCTATTCATGAACATAGATCATAGGTTATCATTCTTTCCACAAGATACAACCAATTTTGTCCTCAAGAAAACATCTTGTCCAGATGTCATCGATTGTCACAATTCACTTCACGTATATCTATTGTATCAGACATCCATTTCGAAGCCGCGATTGCATTCATCGAATTTGTGTCATAATTCCCCGCCACTTAAAACACTACCTTGTGGGCAGAGGTGATGCAATACGAGGTCATGAAACAATTATCGTAATCATGATTATGTAGACGCTACATACCGGCTGACTGGAACAACATAAATACATGTATATGATAAGTGTATACCTGACGAATGTAATGTTAACACATGTCCTGCAGAATATCAATGAATATATTTTTGCCATTTTGTGTGAACCTGGCGCTTTTTTAGGGTAAAAAGGGATAATCTGCGGAAAATCCTTGGTTATAAAGAGTAAAAAAGGAACTAAAATCATTCGAACTGTGGTCTTTAGAATATAAACTTTACTCCGCACAGAGCTTCAATATCTGACAAGGAGTAAGAAAAGTGTATAAAATGCTGCAAATTATTGAGGGAGGTTTAAACACTGAGTGGCAAATTCCAACAACGGGGAATGTCCCAGATAAAGATTCATCAGTAACCATTCAATGTAAAAAGGAGGGCTGATTAATGAGTATGATATGCTAATGACGAGATATAGAAAGAACGGGAGAGAGAGAGAGAGAGAGAAACAGATGCAGAAAAATCCAAGACATTTTACTTGCAATTCATTTAACCACTGCAAATTGATGGTTAAAGTGATGTGCTTCTTTTCGAGGAAAAATAAAGGAAAGCACAGAAGAATTGAAAGAGATGGCAGGAGAGGACAAAGGCATGTACAATGAAATTATACGATATTACCTCTTACATGCAAACGAGAGCGAGAGAGAGAGAGAGAGAGAGAGAGAGATGTTCTGAGAAAGTTTCAAGGGGGCAATATTGTGGCTTGAAATGTTCAGAATGTTGTAAATTAACATTATTTCTTGTGCATGTAAGAAAAGGGTACTTTCATTAATATCACATCTCTAAAATATGCCAAGGTCGACAAAAATCGTTTAACTTTGCTTGTAATGATTATTTACTATGTAAATATATTGCATTCATTGGTTATTTATTATAATGTAAACACTGTTTAATTATACAGCTTTTATTTCGATTTGACCACCAATCTTTCGAAACATTACCCTGTTAATAGAGAGATTCCAAGACTACTGAACGTCCGATGATGACAAATTTCACTATCAAAAAAAAAACTGTTGTAGGTTCTAACTTTTCAGAATTTCTGCATGAGTATTTTGCTATTAAAAGTTTCTTTTCGTGTAATTGTATTATCAATTTTCAAAGAAAGGTGTATTAATTACTTAGTCGAAATCATTGTGCAACTTCCTAAACAAAATAAAACAATGACCAAGAAAGAGGACTCTGGAAAAAAAAGAGAAACTGTTATTTTTTAAATCGCTCTTTATTTGTAGATTCTTTTTTATGTAACTTGGTCTGAAACGGTGAGATATATTTCACGCTCAAGCTCTCACTATATTTGTGTAAATTTGATACATCATTTCTTCCTATTTGTCTGTTTTTCCGTGAAGGCATTTCCGTAAACATAGTTTGGAAGGAAATTTCACCGACAAGGGAAAAGTGAGCATCCTCCTCATCGTTTGTCAATATCTGTCTGAGAGCTTATTCTTCGTCTTTCTCATCTTTTCTCTTTTATTTATCATGTTTTGCAACCAGAAATCTAATAACTGCACGATGTTTTCTAGCTTTATACCTATAGACTACTAGTATCTTTGGGCAGCGCTGTTTTGGATCACATTCCAGTGCAGTAACTCTGTCTCAATTGTGAATTTCACGTGCGGAATGTGGATTTAGCTTTGAGCGAAATCGTCGCGACGTGTAACAGTTTCCACGTGACCCTCCTTGTTTCTTATTGGCGTCAATATGACGAACGCATTAATCAAGACGGCGCTGTTTCATAGCACAGCTAGCCGTATAGGTACTCATTCCGCAGTGTGAAATTCATATCAACTAGCTGATCATTAACACGTTTCGCATCACTCGGATATTAGACGTGCATGTTAAAGAGGCTTCTGAAAGATCATTATTAATGTCTTTATTGTCATTTTTATTGTTATTGTTGCTGTTGATATTTTTAACGTTATTATTATTTTGTTGTTATTAATTCATTATTATTATTTTTAACGTTATTATTATTATTATTATTATTATTATTATTATTATTATCATTATTATTATTATTATTATTACCATTATTATTACTATCATCGTCATCGTCACCATCGTCTTCATCGTTTTCATGAAATTTGTTATTTTCATTATCATTATTATCATAGTAGTATAGGAGTAGTAGTAGTAGTAGTAGAAGTAGTAGTAGTAGCAGTAGTAGTAGTAGTAGTAGAAGAAGAAGAAGAAGAAGAAGAAGAAGTAGTAGTAGTAGTAGTATTAGCAGTAGTAGTATTGTTAGTTTCTTGCCATTTTCTTTGTTGCTGCTTTTAATTATTATCATATTGTTTATTCGACCAAATATTTACTGAAACATCAGGAAATATTTCATGTATATCTCAAATCAAGATAACAGCAATAACACACAAGCATTGCCTGCATTATATCAAATAGTGTATGCCATATGCAGTGGTGGGAAATAAAAATGAAATATATCAATATATAGTTTATACTAATGAATGTGTTATACATAATAAGAATAATGTCAACTAAAAGTAAGAACAGAGTATCCGTTGATTTAATCAAATGCAGTTTTAAATCTTAACATCCATAAATAAATTGATCAACCCTTATATTTTGACCTTTGGCATAGCAAGAATCACAGGTTCATTGTGTTGAGAAGACCAAATATCATAAAGGTACCATTTTCATATACTGAAGTTACATTGAATATAGGAAAATTGTGCACAGAGCCTGCAATTAGTCAAGACAATGAACTAACACGAGAAACGTAAATTTTGTATATTGATAGAAAAATCCCCTGTTTCCGTTTATATTTGTTTTATTTCCTCAAAATTATCAAAGTCACTGAAAAATAACTAGCATTTGTTTAGTTTCCTAAAATGTTTTCAAACAAAATTCCTGCTATCATGGAAAAGGTAATTTCGAAGTTATTATCAGAAATGTTTCATTTTTCGCATTTCTCTTGCCTTTTCATTCAAACTTTTGGTTTATTTACTATCATAACCTAAGAGGCTTTACGAAGCCCTTTAAATAGCAGAATTCTGACAATGCAAAATCTGACATTTCCATATTTAGTCATATATCTCTACCTCTGGAACACATGACTTTGCGACTTTTAGGGAAAAGGGTAAATGCGCCATCACCTACATGATCTACGATCATATTTTGATATTTGCATACATCATCTTACGAGGATTAATATCAACTATAATACTAGCAAATTGGATTTGAAAAAAGGGGATTTTTTAGATATTGGGAGTTGACTCATGGTTTGCTCTTCATTTGATAGAACACAGTACATAATTATAAACAGAATGGTATCTTGTTTTATCATTCCCCTCTGGCTATGAGGGTTAGAAATAATATTTCTCCAAACATTGGAAATTTAATTCCCTTTCATGATTTACAAAATAATATAATAGTATACAAGAGATCAATATGAAATTATAAACAATACTAAACGAAGTTGATCCCCTTTCGTGCATGTTTGTTCCCCTCATTCTAGGAAGCTTCAGTAGATGTTTTATATGTGAATGATTTGCTGTCCCCCCCCCCCTCCCCTCCATCCAAGAAAGAATATGTCGAAATTGTTAAAATAAAATAAAAAAAATTTTAAAAAAACGTAAAATTCTCCGATTGTTTACACGGGTCATGATGAATAAGTCCAAGCCAGGGGGATGATCTCATTTCTTCAACCTTTTGCCCGCTTTTCGGATCACCGTGCAGGTTCGTAAACTAATACCCACCTTGGATGCTTACTCATCTCTCGCCTCGCCCACGTAAAGCCCGCCATCGTGTTTCACGCGTTATTTCTGGTTACATTAGGTAATCCGACATGGGAACGAAGTGTAATTACCGAAAGTGAATCCATAATGTCCTCCCTTGCTAAATCTGTAAGATGGTATTTGGGTCCGGGAATAACAAGTGGATGTTTATAGATACTCTATAATATAACTTTGACTTAGATGAGTGGTAAAAACAAGTCTAGCATACTGTGGGAATCAATATACCATGTGGATGTTGAAAATGGCATGGATTTTTTTTTTTTAATCAAGCCTCTAATGATGATAGCTGTGCATTTAGGAATATTTGTACCACTATAGGCCATTACATTATATAGAAAAATTAGCAGTGCTTTTCCCTCAAATTGATTTTAAGTGACTCTCATTTTGTGTAAAAACTACCCGTGATTTTTTACCCTATTCATGTATTTAATGTACATTAGTATTAAAAATGAGCTACTTTCACCTTCATTTGCAATTTAAAGTAGTATACCTTGAAAAAATTTTTTTCCCATTTCTATTCTATTTCTTTCTATATATATTATAATTTCAAACCTTTTGCGGGGGTGGGCTTCAATCACTGATAGTCATGTATGTTTTGCCAAGTGTTTTTCATAATTATAATTCAGGTTCATATTCCAGGCTTCTCACGTATCTCTCTTTCTCACTATCTCATTCGATTTCGGGAAGACACAAGTGCTATTTGCAATGTACATTTATCACAAAATCAACTCGAAATTACTGCCTGCATTCATAATATTATTTTGCAAGTAAAACCAAGGCCCCGTTTCATGAAGCTTGTTATCAATAACAAGTTGCAAAACTGTTATAAGCTACTGAAATCCTTGCATCTGATTGGCTGAAAGCAAATTTGTCATAGAAATATGGCAGTTCTTACCTATAACAAGTTTTATCCCTGTTTATTGAAACGGGGCCAAGAAATTCGAGAGAGATGCCATTACTGTTAATCTAGCCTGAAGCATTACCGTGATCGAGAAGGGCGTCATAATGACAGTCTTTTGGAAATAGTATTATCTCCATCAAGAGCATGAATCACACTAAAGTGAATCTGAATTTTTGATATCATTTCATCGTAGGCAATGGATGAATGAAAGAATGACATTATGAATGTGATAATTGACGATCAGAATATGAACAATCAACATCAATACAAGCTACATGTATATTCATGAATAATAAGAATATTATCAAGTTAATTTCAATGTTGTTGGTAGAATCTAAATAAGGGAAAGTTTTATCTTACTGGAGAAAGGATATTTAACGTCTAATTAGGCCCTGTTAGTAAATAGTAAAATGAAATATTGATCGTCAGAAAAAATATCAAATATCAATTTAAAATTCCAGTTTTATAATCTTATTGTTTTTCATAAACAAAAAGATTCAACATGCATGTATAAAATAGAAACGTGATTTTGACTATCAAATAATAATTTACTAAACCGCAAGACATCAATAGTCATATAGAAATCAAATTTACAAAAAATTCATGGATATCTCCTTAAAATTAGATTTAATATCAGATAATCTGAAGGAGTTTAACATAGAGAACTTAATAACTGAATGATTTGATAGCAGCATGGTTGCAGTTGTCTCAATGAAAGGACAGGTCAAATCCAGAATGCAGTTTAATCTTTAGAAAAAATGCATTGGATCATTAAGCAAAACGTAAGTAATGCTCGGCTTAGGATACATATTATGTACAGAAATAATTTAGAAAGATACATTCAAAGGAACTTATTCACAGCTAGATTTTGCATCGAAGTTAGGAAACGTACATACATGTATAACAACGGAGTTTTCTCATACATTTCATGTATAATACAATTGGAAATCACATTCCACACACACGTTACATACTGATATCATATACTAGTAGTAGTAGTAGTAGTAGTAGTAGTAGTAGTAGTAAAAGTAGTAGTAGTAGTAGTAATGATAACAATAACAATAGTAATAATAATAATAACAACAATAATTACAATAATGATAATAATACTTGTAATTCATATTGCGCTATTTACATGTACTACAAAGCGCTGTACACGCAAATTACATATAAGACATTGATACATAAACAATTAAATATCATACATTATTTAAGAACCATAAAATGACAATGTACAACATCTAGGACTCGGAAACTGCTGAGTTTTTTCCCAGATTCAACGAATAACAAGAGCAGTGACCCAACGAATATGCAAGGGTAGATTGTTCCACAGAGTGGGACCACGTTGTGAAGATGAAGTTGATCATGTTGATCTGAGATTGCGAGACAATGGGGCTTCACTATGGAAACAAGATCTTGGAGGTATGATGGTGCGAGTCGATTTCTGATTTTAAAAAAGAACAACATGAAAAAAAAAATTGGAAGATGAAAGCAGCATACTCACATGAGTAAACATTTCTAGAGAAAAACAAAAAAAAAACGTCAACATACTGGCTTACCATGTTTCAATTAAAGTCTTTACTGTTGTTGATATTCCGCATTGTTGACAGTTTTTCCTCGTACTTCACATTTCGTGGAGATTGTAGATCCCCTAGGAAGGCACATCTATTTTCATTCAATTAATCATCCACAGAATGGAATTGAAGTATATCAAGTTTCACTCTATTATTTTCCGCTTGCCTGTGTTATCTCGCTTCAAACATCGATATTAGGCTCTGTTACAAGCGAGATAGGTCGAGTGAATTAGATCATTTTGTTCGCTTATGCAATATATTGTGGGCGTCATCATTTGGATATGGCTATATACGATTTTCATTATGGGCTTATGGTTTCTAGTCAAAAGTTTAGATTATTTCTTGTTTTATTTTCCTTTGCTCTTTATGTTTTGCTTTGTTGTGTTTTGGTAGGTTTTTTTGTTGTTGTTTTGGTAGGATTTTTGTTGTTGTTTTGGTAGGTTTTTTTTGTTGTTGTTTTGGGGTTTCACATTTTGAAATACAAAGTTGCAATACGGATGACTGAACCAGATTCTTTATGTCAGTGAGGGATGGGGGGAGGGAATTGTTTCAGTTAAAGATAATCTCATGTATCTTTTATATAGGAGGAACTATCTGTGAGCAGTTGTTGTTGTTGTC